>JACVBY030000237.1:0-167777 GCA_017589505.3 Metroxylon sagu
ATCTCCTTTTCAACTTCAACTCTCCAAGCTTTTCATAGGAGAACAAACACTTTTGACTTTTCCTTGTCAGATACACCCATACCTTCCTGGAGAAGTCGCCAATGAAATGTCAAAAAAATACCCCTAGCCCGCCCCTACAGGCGGTGAAAGCTTGAGCGGTCCCCATACATTAGTGGCACAAACTCAAGAATACGCTTCAGCGTACTTAGTACTACTAGCAAACTTTACCCTATGCTGTTTACCATAAAATACGAGGCTCTAAAGGTCATCACCCTCCTTCTTAAGTGCTGGGCTCCAGACCTCTTTCTGCGAGTTCCATGAGCCCTTTGTTTTCATGTATTATTTATCAGGTAATGCCACCCGGTTTATATGCCAAGCTTCATTCCCTCTCTGTACCTGACTGACACCTTTGCATCCTCTGTCACATCCTGGCCCAGGCCCTCCATCTGATAGAGATTATTTTCTAACCTTCTCCCTTTCATCACCACTAATGCACCCTTAGTAATCATAGAGAAACTGCATTGCTCCGGTTGACTTCCGAATGCATAACCATATGCTTCTCCGGGTAGCCCAAATTGTGAAAATGCAGATTTTTCTTCAGCCTCGGCACTTTATGTTTGACATTGATCAAAGATCCCATATGACCCCATCGCCATTCTCACCACTTATGGTACCAACTTTGACGACCTTCTGAGGGTGATCATTACCCAAGGCTTACACTCCCTCCTTCGGATTCTTCGCCAAGTTGCCAAACCACTCCCAGATGCGAAGTGTAGTGGTGAGAACATCACGAATCTGGTAATCGATACCTATCATACTTCATGGTCCCATATAAAACTACTAGTAGATCATCCCCATTATCTTCGGATGAATTTACACCATATTCTTTGGCAAACTACCCTTAGAAATGCCCTTCCCCTTCTCATTTTTCGAAGTGGACAATTCCTCTTCGGACATTAGCAGTGGCTTGATGACATATGGCACACTTGCATGCCTTCTTCTTGCACCGAGACTTTGATCTACCAGCACTGGACTTGTCTCTAACCTTTTCCCAGCAGCACTCTGAGTCTTCACTTGCCTCTCATTTAATGCAAGAACCTACGTGTTAGAACTCCCCATGCGGATCTTCTCTCTTTGTTGATTTGTGAAGAACACCCATGATCTCTTGAAATTCGAGGTTTCCTGCCCGCCACCAAGGTTGTGATCCAGGACCATCATATAGGAACTTGGAAGTGAACACAGCAATATAAGAGTCTTATCCTCCTCGTCAATCTTCATCCAAGACCCTTAACCTCAGGGGCACACACGATTGAATTTTTGAATGTGAGCGGCATAGAGATCTCCTCCCTTCGGCATTCGGCAAGAGCATGGCTTGTTTCTTGACCACGCTTGTTTGTCGTACTTTTTTTCATGTGTGTATTCCTCACAATCTCTCACAAAGCCCCTTAGTGGTCTCCATATAGATCTCACAGCGGAGACTTGATCGGCCAAGCACTGTCAGAGATCGTGCTAAAGGCAATCTCCTCGCTCCTCCCGATCTTCGACGCCTGTCTTTGTTCGGTCTTTCCTTCACACGAGACACTTATAAATTCTTTGTTGTACAAACAAATCCTTCACCCCTTGCTGCCATAGGGTGGAGTTCCCCTTCTTGTAGTCATGCTTCACAAAATCCATCTTTAGAGTACTAGATGCCATGCCCAAACAAGAAACAACACAAACGACAAAACGAGAAAAAAATACATTTCAATACCTTACCAAGATCCCGGTCAAAGTTCAATCTTTTCTCCACCGAATCAACCGAGCTCGACCACCGGATGTTGGGGGTCGACGTCCACCTCGATCTTTCCTTGGAGCGTGGCACACAACGGACCACGACACCAAGGCATGTGGAGAAGCGAAAACAAGATAGACTTGCTGCATAGGAGCCCTGTGGCGAATGGGATTCGGATCTTGCTCTTGTGTCTTTTTTTTAAATCGATGCCAGCACTTGCATTTCCTTTCTTCCTCTTCACCCAGCCAATAGGAGAAACGTGAATCCCCTCCTTTTAGGCGAGCATGAATCCCCTCTCCTTTTAGTGAAAGTCTAGATTTATTTTAGAAATTTAAAAGAGAATGACTCCCAGTGAAATTAAGCTGCGGCACAAATTCTAGTCCCCACGAGGATTCTGCTTCAAGAGAAGGCCACTAGGAGTTTCTTCTCCTCCATGGATTCACCCAATTTCTTTCTTTTCTTGGCAAGGAATGGCCACAAGCCCTAGGAAAGCCTAGGCAACCACGTGAGAGAGAGAGGAAAAGAAAATTTTAGGGAGAAAAGGGTTTTTCATTCTTGCTTCATACAAGATACTGACCATAAAGTATTTATACATGGTCAAATAGACATAAACCCTAACAAAAAGCTCCCTTGGACTAACCCATATGTGATTAGACACACTCCACCTTGGGCCTAACTCTAGCCCAGTAAATGGGTTAGCCCCCTCAAAGAGACCAATTACTTGAACTCAAGAACATTAGGTCCTAATCCTATGGACCTAAAAAATAGTAGAAGGCTGAAATCCTTCACCACAGGAAATACATCAACCCTAGAGCCAGCATGAACATCTCATGGATAATAAACCTTGGGCTTTCCCTTCTGTTCAGGCTTTGGAGTACCACAAAAGGTCCTACATCTTGGATGCTGAGAGGGTTACGATATATGAAATTTCCTTTAGATGTGTATAAATTGGTTGATGACATGGACTTATGTTACTTGGACTGTATATGTATTTGAAATGGATATGGATGGATGTGTATAACTGTAACCCTATGATGTATTTTGGACATGAGTGGTTATGAGAAATGACTGTCATTGTGAAATGGATTTGTGTATATGGTTTTTATAGCAGTATAGTGATGAAAGTTATATTGTCTAGAATCATGTGATGAATAGATATGAAAATCTTATATTATCTGATCAGGATGAA
Organism: Metroxylon sagu; assembly: GCA_017589505.3. Taxonomy (NCBI): domain Eukaryota; kingdom Viridiplantae; phylum Streptophyta; class Magnoliopsida; order Arecales; family Arecaceae; genus Metroxylon; species Metroxylon sagu. Next base: position 2,961 of record JACVBY030000237.1, read on the forward strand.
ATAAATTGTGATGTGATCTGGTAAATAGTATGAATGAAATGAGCAGGTTAAAAGTTTTTAGCAGGTTCAGTATTTTATGCATGTGACTTATGGCAATTGTATAGGGATCGCTTGGGCTTTATGGTACTTAGCATAAAGACTAGTAGATCTCTACCCAATTTTCATAAGAAATCATGCCGTCGGGAAGGGGGCCCGACAATAGGTCCTACTATATTGAATCTTTAAGGACTTCTACTACTTATATATTGCTACTTGAAAAAAGCAACGGTAGTAACTAAGTTAAGGTATAAGAAATTTAAGATAAAGAATAATAAAATTTATTAAAAATTAAAAGTAAAAAATTTAAAATAAATAAACATAAAGTTTACTAGAATTAAAAGATAAAAATTAAATATTTTTTGATATTTAAAAAATGAACCCTTCTACTATTACAATCTTATATTAATAAACGACCTTTATTTACTATGGCATAGGTTTTAATATATGTCTCTCTTGGGTTACAACACATTGTCCACCATCATCACTTGTGATGATTGTCATTCCTTCCTCGTTCTAAGTGTTATCCCGATTCTTTATTTTTGAAGTCTTAACAATCGTCTTTTGGCTAGACTCTATTCCATCATATTTTACTCTAGATTAATTACTCTCCTTAGTCTATAGCTTAACAATTTCCTTAGAGATTGATCAATACTCTTGTACTCAATTAGCACCCACTTTGTGACCTGCTATTCAATTTACATCATATTGCTTAATCTACATTCAACCTACACCTTGATATATTTGATCTATAGCTATGACGTTCTAGTTTGTGCCTTAGTGCTCGATCTATAGGAGAAGAATTCAATTCGTCAATCTTAGTCCCCTTAAAGGTTGGCTTGCATTAGTATGCGGGTTTGCTTTTCTTAACCAAGAATATGGCTCATTATATATCTGGTCTCTTCCTTTTTTGAAGTTACCATCACTTGGCCAATCTTTGATATCATTCTAGTGCATAACTCTCAGCCATCAATCAAGGTGTGGACAAAGAATACCCCTCATATCTCATCGATTGACGATCATTTTGTGCAAGAACTAACCATGATCTCAGTCTTGAGAATTTCTTGTGTTCATTTAAGCTTTATCATCATCTTTATTTATGGCATGACACTGTAGTTCTTTTTAATCATTTGGGTTACAGCTAATGAGTTCTATATGTCAAAATTCAAATGGTTACTCTATCTGGTGTGTCTCTTACATTATTCTAGATATTTCTAATTAATTTAAAGTTTTATCCTATGCACCTCAGTACTGTGCAACCAGCTTTTTATAAATAAGATTTGTCCCTTTTTCTAGTTATCTGCATCTCTTGCTCCTTTGCAAAACCATAATTGGTTCTAGTTATCTTTTTCTTGGAGCTTCATCCTTTTCCCCTTAGCATTCTTGCCATCTATCCCATTATTCTTAAGCTCTCATTCTCTTTCCTCAAGATGAATCCAGAAATTTGTGGTGAAGTAAGTTGAGCAAAGAAAGGAGCAACTCAAATACTTAGATCTTAAATTTATTTCTTCTTAGGTACTCATCCCTAATTCATCTAGCTTTCTTATTCTTGGTCCTATCTTGGAATTAGTGTCCCTCCATAAATTTCTTCTTTACTTTCTTTCCATTGAATTATGTTTCAACACTTTGATTTAGAAAAACTATAGTGACCAATGGTCCTAGTCAGACTGATCTAGTATATGGAATCAATGACTAGATCATGTTTCATCACAAAGCCTTTGTATGAGAGGAAAATAGGTTTTTAAATGTTATTTATTTATTGACACTACAATATAAAAGGTTCACAGTAGTGGTCAAAATCATGGCCAAAAATATAAAAAACCATTAGAAAAACTTATATTAATAGCCAGTAAACTATGGTAATAGGTGGTATCATTAAAAAGCTATCGTTGCAATCAAAGTGATCACTGGAATAAACAATTCTATGATTGTAGTCTTACCATGATGTAGTAACGATTTGTAACGAATGGTATAATTTATTGTAGTTGCTACAACCATTGCTATAGATGCATGTTAATGTGTAATAATAATGGATGATTTTTTTCTAGCAATGGATAAATAGTAATTAGTATTACCATTTTATTGTGATAATTACAACTACCACTCTTAGTTTGGTTTGTTGTGAAACTTTTAACCATCATGTTAAATAAGTTATAAACTAGCAATGGACAAAATTTCAATTTTTATAATGACAGTCACCAATTGCTACTACTTCTATTGTATTATGATATATACACACATCACTATAAATATAACTTATTATAAGCAATTTTAACCATCACTATACAATTTTTAATTAAATATAAATAATAAAATTCACACCCTATAATGATGGTTACAAACTAATATATCTAATATATATATATATATATATATATAGTAAAATCAAAAAGGTTCTTTCCTATTATGTCACGTGGAAATATACATTAAATGCTCTTTATTTTTTTTCTTATTATGCCGCGTGGATAATATACTAAATACTCTTTATATTATATTTATATGATGGAATATCTATAATATCATACATCCCTAACTATCTGATAGGTTTCGGTTCCAAAAGTTTGATATGTCTCCAAAACATAGCATTAGCCCACTCCTAACCATCTGAAACAGAACAAGCCAAATCAAAAGGTATAGAAAAAAAATGTTACCATCAAAATAAATAAAATCAATGCTAGTGTTTGTTCATTGTGTCTTTATCTAAAGCCAAGCATGGGTGTATAATTACTCCAAGCATAAATATTATTTAATTATTTATATTTTAATTTTAGAATGTTGAAGGCCATAACATCTGCTCTCTCACCAGCCCAATACACATAAAACTATATAAAATGATAAAAAAGGGGCATGTAAATTTCAGACCCTCAAGGAATGGTTAATTCATATATTTTTCGATCTCTATCTACTATTAGTTTGTTAAATACTATACCAACTTAAGATCAAGTCTTGCCATCAAATTTGCACTCATCAAGCATATCCCACCGGTGATTATGAAGGATATGACTCTAGAAGCTCATGTGTCTTTTGCATGATGGTATGTAGTATATGAAAAGATAGATTAAGAGTTTAGAAGTTGTGTAGAACCATAGCAGAGAGTTTGTAATAAATGGTGTACAATATATAAAAAATAAAAGAAATTGGGATGGAAAGGGAGAGGGAATTATACATCAATGGGGAGGCTGAGCCAAGTTGTCCTTCCCTTTATGATGTTTGTCCCTTTCTTACTTTTCCTTTTTCATTATATAATGTGTATATTTATTATATCAACACAAATAAAGTTACAAATATATAACCCTTTTTGATGATAGTTCTCTTTTTTAAAAAATATTAGATTTTTTTCAACTCAAAAAATTACTGTTGCTTAGGTATATATCATATTTAACAAATATTATATAAAATATGATATTTTAATAAAAATATATTTTTAAAAGAAATGTTTTAAAAAATAATTTTTATATTAGTATTGTAAAAGTATTAGCTTTTCTATTTCTTTAAATGGTCTATCCTAAGTGTAAATGCTTCAATCCAACCTATTAATTTTTCCTATGCGGACTACTTCAACAAATAAAAAGTACTTTTCTTTCTTCTTTCACTTTGCTTTCAATAACCCTTTGCATCTTATTATGAATAAATAAACATACCCTCTCATTAACATCACAAATCACTTCAGTTGTTGTGATCGTGTTTATATCCTCTTACTACTCTACGACTTTTTATCAATATCATCCTAAGCTCTTTATCTAGTTTGATAATAATTTTGTCCTCTTACTTTTAAGATGAACGATCTCAAGTATACCTATCCTTTTCTTAAGGTATGGTGTCACCACCTATTCCATCTCATGTCCCTCTATTTTTTTAATAGATAATATTCTACTTCAAGGCATGCAAAAGCTCCTTCAAGACCTTTTTGGTGAAAGTTAAATGCTTATGGAGGCATCTTTCTTTGTTTTCTTTTATTTTATCTTATTATCATGCTTTAGTGTTTATTTTTCCTCCCTTAATATTTTTAGCTCCAAACAATTTTGAGTCCTAGTAGATAATCTATTTTTTAAAAAGAAAAGCATGCCTCAATAGTTAGATTTCCCCCCCTTTTTGATATCCATTTTTTCTTAAGAAATGGCATGTATGACATCCATTTTTCTCCATTGTTACATATACTTTATGTTGAAAAAGTTATGCCCTAAAAGCCAATCATAATCTGTATTGCGATAGAGTTTTTTTTGTTCTTCCAAATCATGTACATAATATTTTGGTTATAAATAAAAGGCATTATGTTTCATCATTTGCTGCTTCTTATAATTATGATGAACCCCATAGATTAGGGCAATGATTTTAGGGCTATAATGAGATCATGCCAGTGAGACATAAAACCCTAATTTAAAACATTCTCAGTCGTTGGTACATTGAGTCAGGGATCAATGTTACCAGAAAGACTGGCACATCTTATGTATGCTCGATGCAGAGGGTGATTGATCTTACAATCACTTGCGTGAGACGCTAATACAAAGATGTGGGTGCTCATTAGAGGAATGAGATCACTAAATTAATCTACAAAGAGAACATCTTATGGATGCTTACTTATTTGTCAAAAGATGATTCTCTAAGTGGGAGTTGTGAAAGTGATCCTTAGACCTGAAATCACCATAGTATCTTATGCATATGAATCCATGTTTTGGTTTATACTCATTCATGATATTAAGTTATGTACGAGGTATTCTGGATATGATGGATTGTGTATGAAGATTGTGAGTAGATCAATAAGGAATCAATCACTTCTAGTAAGAGAAGACTACATCCTATTTGCTCTAATCTTATAATGATTCAGGAAGTCTTTGATCAAAGCAAAATGAAAAATTAGAAAGAGTTTCTAATATTCATTAATTAAATTATCATTAGAAGATTAAGAGAGACATGAATAAGTAATTGAGTTTGACATTGATTCATACTCATATACTTATTCGGGATGTAGTATGATTGAAGGATTGAATTGCACGGTAACTTGCCACTGAAGGATATGTTTGGTATATCCATCAAATTTCATATCTTTCGGGTAGACATAATACGTTGCTAGACGTCAATCTTATCTTGTAGGTTTGATTGAATTAAAGAGTTTAATTTGATCATCAATTAGAAGGGGTTCTAATTGTAAAGTTCAGGATCACACTGATTGGACTTATAAGGATTGAAAATGTTCTAATCATGATAGGTCAATTTGTACTCATACCTACTGCTGGCTAGATGTGGAACCCAATGGGTCACACACAAAAGGAACTAATCAAGGGTCTAATTGGATTAAATCATGTTTGCAGGATAGACATGCTAGCACGTGTTGCAAACCCTAGCTCCTGATTTGAATCTGATTCTTGTATTAGGTTAATCTAATATGATTAGATCATGACCTAATGTGGGTTGGCCAAGAGTTGGAATCCAATTGGCTTGATCTGGACCATTGGATGGCTCTTTGAATAATGGATCTGAACCATTGGTCAGTGGCTTGATCTGAACCATTGGATAGCTCCCTGGATGAAGGACCTGGACCATTGGTTGTTGTCTGAATCTGAACCATTGGTTGGTGCCTAAATCTGGAATATTGGTGATAGTGCCTTGCTTTTAGACCATTGGATGACGCCTTAATCTGAACCATTGGATTATCATGAAATAAGTGTAGGGTGAGGTTATTAGCGTAAGAAGGCTGATAGCGGCGTATCAGATAAGTTTTTGAGCGGATACGTCTTTCCTCTCTCTTAGATGTGCCCCTCCTCTTAGCGCCTCATCATGATGAGGCGCTACCCTTGGGACACGCCTCATCATGATAAGGTGTGCGGATGGAATGCATCCCTTGGTGATGCATCCCTCCGCCTCTTATAAATAGGAGTGCATCCCGGGGTTCAAATGATATGAATCCATCAAAGAGAAATCAATTCTCTCTCTTTCTTATTTTATTTCTCTTATATATTTTGTCATAAACTAAGATAAGGAGGTCTTGTTCAGGACAAGAGGTTGTTTTGTCCTAACCAAGACAAGGAGGTCTTCTTCAGGACAAGACCTAAACCAAGACAAGAAGGTCTTCTTTAGGACAAGAGGCCTTGAAGGGTTTTTTTTGTAAGAGAAAGAATATTAGAAGGGAAAGAAAGCAAGCCAATCAAATCCTTTGGAAGGATTAAGCAAAGGATCAAAGTTTTGAAGGAGATAGAGTCTTGAACCTAGTTCTGTGTGGATTAACGTTGGAGGGTGAACACTTGGGCACCTTGTAAATATTCCAACATATTGGATTTAGCATTATAGGTACTCTTCTTATCCTACATTTACTATTTATTCATTTGATTGTTACCATTAAGGAGATCTTGGCTATTAAGGGTTTCATGTAAATATATCTCATTAAGAAATTTATGAAATCTATTTGCTTCCACTGCACTCTTAGGCATGCACAAGAAACCCTAACATATGTATCTTATTCTTTTTTATTTAAAAAATATAAAAAAGATCAATAATATAAAATAATATAATAAATAATTATTTTTTAATTACAAAAATTTTAAAATTATTTTATGAAATAATACATAATATAAAATTTTATATTTATTTTATAAAATTTTATATTATATATTATTTTATGAAATAATAGATGAATTTGTAAAATTAGTTTATAAAAAAATATTTCTAAATTTATTTTTTAATTTATATTAAATTAGCACTTGTTCATCGCGCGGGCATATACCTTGTTGGGCCCCCTTCCCGACGGCATGATTTCTTATAAAAATTGGGTAGAGATCTGCTAGTCTTTATGCTAAGTACCATAAAGCCCAAGCGATCCCTATCCAATTGTCATAAGTTACATGCACAAAAATATAGAACCTGCTAAAAACTTTAACCTGCTCATTTCATTCATACTATTTATAAGATCACATCACAACTTATTTCACCCTACTCAGATAAATAAAATTTTCACACTATTTCATCACATGATTCTAAGCAGTATAACTTTCATCACTATGCTGTTATAAAGTCCATATTCATAAGTTTATTCTACAATTGAAAGTCATTTCACATAACCACCCAAGTCCAAAATACATCATAGGGTTACAGTTATACACATCCATTCATATCTATTTCAAATATGTATACAATCTAAATAACATAAGTTTATGTCATCAACCAATTTATCCAACATCTAGCAACCCACATCAAAATCATGCATCCAAGAGCCAACCTGCTATCTTTGATCTGAAATCCAAAAATTTCAACAGTAGAGGGGTGAGACCTAAGTCCCAGTAACTGGATAGCCATCTAACAATGGGAAAAACTGAGAACTACATTTTAAAACCAATAAATATACTGATACAACATATCACAATAGATACAGTAATCTTTTCAAATAAGATAAAAAAACTCATAAGTTAGCTTATGCTTCCAATAATATAACTTCAATAAGATAATGCCACTTTTACAAAATCTTATGATGATGGGCTGTGTGTGCTACCACTAAGGTACATCCCTACAGTCACCCTTCTACAGGTGTACCTTCAGTGGGTGAGTATACTGAGCGCTGAAGATCCCCGCACCACATGACACCCCTCACATGTGCGGTTCACCCTAGGTGTGAGCTTGCCCCTTTTCCCTGGGCCTCTTGCTTGCCCCTTTTTCCTGGGCCTCCTGCTTGCCCCCTCTATGGGCCAATATCTCTGAGCCCCCTTGGGTTATATAGTAACCTAGCTCTTTACCAAGCTGTGATTCTTACCCCACTGGGCTACTTACAATCTACCCCACTGGGCTGATCTAGCTTATACTCCTCCTGACCTCGGGATCATAGTACGATCGAATCATAAGGAGGTGCCGGCTATAATAGTGTGTGCAATACACATGCTATGGCACAGTCTACAGGGTGATCAACCCCATAGATAGCCCAATGCTCTTTATGCTGTATGCTATAGATATATTCAAATATAAGTTTATACTCCAATATATAATCAGCTATACTTTCTTTGAAATATTAATACTCATACATGCCCATGCATCACTTTAAAATATAAATCTGAAAAGTAAATTCCATGCTTTACTGAAACATATGTTTTTATCCAAACAATAATTTTCATGAAACTCTATACTTTGCTTTGAAACATGTTATAGCCCATGTTTTCTTTTCTTTTCTTAAACTCATGTTTTGCTGAAACTCTTACTTTTTCTAAAACTTATGCTTTGCTGAAACTTATGCTTTTTGTTCTGAAACTCATGCTTTGCTTTAGAAACATGCTGTAAGCCCATGCTTGTTCTTAAACTCATGCTTTGCTTTAGAACATGCTATAAACCCATGCTTGTTCTTAAACTCATGTTTTGCTTTATAACATGCTTTAAAATAAGATACATCATAACTGGGTTCTCATTTCCCATATTTAACTACTTGAGATACTATACTTAGCATAACATACTCTGATTTGTAGCAAAATATCACTATGCTATCATAAAACATTTCTTAAAGTTAGATGAGAAAGTCACTAACCTTAGCTGCTAGCACACCGCTATAGTTGTTATTTCTCCTGTTCTGACTCTCTAAAATCATTCTCTTGGCCTAAGTCATTGTACATGCATTATTAGGGTCACAAGCACCAAGGGTTTCATGAAACTATCCATGCATGCTCTATGCCTTAATATCTTAACATAATACTCTTCAATCCCTAACATACTCAAGGATTCACAATATACATATGCTATCACCTCATTTGCCTCTAAATCATGAGATTTTAACATCATTCTCTAGCTTAGGAAGGTTTGGACTTATCTTAGTAAAGATAGCTAAACCACCAAGCTTTCTTCCCTTCCTTCTCTTCCTCTTTTTCTCTTCTTCTTCTTTTATTCTTTTCTTTTTTTCTTTTTCTTCTTCTCTTCTTCTTCCCCATAGCTGAAATCCCATGGCTAAGGAAGGATAGTGGGTTTTAAATGCCCTTTGAAATTTCTATTTTGCCCCTCTCTACTTTTAAGTCACTTTTCAAAGCCCACATGGCTCTTTTCTCCACCAAGTATTTTTATCCTTTCAAATTTCTTTTCTATCTTGCCCTTGATCAAATCCTTAAATGACTTTTTATCAAATTTTATTTATGCCCCTGGCCAAATTTTCGTTAATGCTCCTGGCCAAATTTCTGTTATCAGATGAATAATAGGTGTTATCCATCCATGAGTCAGCATAAATGCTAGCTAATGAGAGTCAAATTAGCCTTAAACCAATTCTATAGAAGATTTTGTCCACCTAAACCCGCAGTTAAACATGCTTAGTTAAGCATGCTTGGATGAGAGCGATCGGTGACCCTCTGGGAAGTTCTCAATTAAGAGTGAAATTGATTTACTTCCCAATTAAGAGTGAAATTGATTTACTTCCCAATTAAGAGTGAAATTGGTCTGAGAAATTTTTCACAGTAGTCGACTAAGTAGTCAGCTACTGTGGCTAAAATTAGTCCCAAACCACTTTTGCAGAGAGATTTCCCAAAGTAGTCGACTACTTTGGGCAGAATTGGTTCCAGGCTCATTTTATAGAAAAATTTCCCACAGTAGTCGACTACTTTCCTAGTTAACTAAGTAGTCAGCTAACTTTCCTAGTTAGCTGACCAGTTAGTCAAGCAATCAGCCAACGTTCAAAGTTAAGGCCGGCCGTAAATAGTCAACAAAAGCCAAAGTTGGCTGACTAACAACTCAAGTAATTAGCTAACTTTCCCAGTTAGCTAATTAATGAGTCAACTAAGTTCATATAACCTTTTCAAAAGCCATTCTAATATATTCCAACTTCCAAAATCTTCATTCTAACTTCTTCCAAGGATCAAAAACAACTAGCAAACATTGAAATCATCATTAAAACTTCGATATAAGCCCAAATAAGTGACTTTATTAAACTTTTGGAAGGATCATGGAAGAAAACTTAAGGAAACATTCAAAATTTCAGCTTTCACATTCTTTTAAGATCTCCACTCAAATCATTTATACTAGAAGGCTAAACTAAAATATAAGCATGCTTAAAATGAAATTACAAGACTTCAAAATTCAGGAGATTACATACCTAGTTCTTTTTTTTAAACAATTTAATTGAGTGAACCAATAAGTACCCTCCATTTCTCTTCCCTTTTTCTTTTATTTTTCTCTTTCTTTGTTTGTTTCCTTTTCTTTTTTTTCATTTCTTATACCTTTCTTCTTTCTTTTATTTCTTCTTTTCTTTTTATTTTCTCTCTTTTTCTTCTTTTTTCCTTACTTCTTTCTTTCCTTTTTTTTTTTTTTTCCTTCTCCTTTCATTTCTTTCCTTTTTTTTTTCTCTTCTTCTTTCTTTGCTTTCATTCTTTCTTTTTTTTCCCCCTCCTTTTCTTTCTTTCTTTACTTTTCTCTTTCATTCCTTTCTTTTTATTCTTCATTACTTCTTTTTCTTTTCTTTTTCTAACCTTCCTTTCGATCTTTCCCTTTTTTTCTTCTTTTATCATATGGATGTTGTTTGATGTTTTGGTCTATTCTAAATCCCATTTCTCACATGAATAGGATGCAGCAACTATGATGCCCTTGCATGAATAACTACTTCTATAATGATATACTCCTACATGAAAGTTGTCGCATCTATAAATATGTAAAGACATTCAAAATTATTTAACAATTTAAATCTTTACAATAACTTAGAATTCTATAAAGCTTAATACTAGTTGACATATTCAAAAATATATAATTTTTAATTTAAATAACATTGTTCAATCCATATGAATGTTTACATCCATGGTCAAAGGTAATGTTTACATCCATAGTCAAAGGTGTTTGCAGTAATTATAGTAACTACTTGGATGGTTGACCATGGATCACTTTCTTCATATCCCATTTGTTTAAGGAAATTATAGCGAGAAAGGACCAAAAGTATTATTAATTATCAAAAAAATTATCCTAACCTTAATTCCACTACTAACTAGTTGCTATGAAAAAAAGGAGCTTCAAAGGAGTACTAAATGCTTTCACCCTTTCTCTCTCTTTCAATCCTTCTCTCTCTCTCTCTCTCTCTCTTTCTTTCCGTTTTCTTTACTTTAGCCATGCATCGTAAAGATTAAAGATGGATAAAAAAACTATTACCCTTGTGGACCTTCTTGCAAGTAGGTGTGTAGGGGTTGTGCTTTTAAGTCCTTCCCTATTAATGAACTAAATCCTTACATAAAAACTCTATTCATTTAATTAGATTTCTAAAACTTTAGTGGTGGCTCCAAATCAAACAGGATGTCCAATTGAGAGCACCAAACATCCTTTTGAAAATGGACGGAGCATAGGTGCAATTCTATACATGTGGATAGTACATTTTGGGTTATCTCTCTCATATTTTTTCATCATATAGAGATGATTTGTAAAATATGCAATTTTTTCATGACTTAAACTGTTGTTTAACATTCCCAATTTTCTAGACTAAGTCTTCTCATGGGATCCTCCTTAACATCAACACATCTACTACCATTTCAAAAATAAATATCATTCTTTGTAGAGGTGGTAATTGGGTTAGACTGGATGATTTCGAGTTTGAGTCATTAAAGTGAAACCCCAACCAGGCTGGTTGGCTTAGTTTTTTTTAAGAATTTAATACATTTTTTTCTTGTTATTTTTAAGTAATTTATCAATGATCAATTCTCTTTTTTTTATCCATTTATTATTTTAAATGCTAGAGTAGATAGATGTAAAATTATAACATAATTAGACACTAGAAGAAATAATAATTATGAAGTTATAAAATATTAAAATAATATAGTTAATTAATAGTTTATAAAAGTATACTTTTAAAATTAAATAAATAGTAATATCAAATTGTTAATAAGACTACAAAATAAAATAAGTAAATATTAGAAATATGTATAATCTCATAAATTTTTAAAAAAAAAGTAAAGTCGTGCTTAATTCTACTCTTCCATTTTCTCCTTAAGAGTATTTGAAGCTATTGTTGTCGATCCTTCAATAACAATCAACTTAAAAAAATACACTTCTAATCCAATCATTTATCGAATCACACTAGTATCAACTATATTATATATTAAAAAATATAAAATATTAAAACATTAATCATATAAATAATTTAAGTAATAATTCATAAAATCATATAATACTATCTAAAAAAATTATAAAATTTTAAGTAAATAAAATTAAAAATATATCTTATCCTTACATTCAATGGCGGCCCTATATCCTAAACCTTATGCATTTTTTTTGACCTATACCATTTTTGGATCATTTTTCATTATTTAATGATTTGATTGATCATAAAATTTTTAAATTATTTTAGATAAGGTTAAAAAAATATCTTAACTCTATTTTTTTCATAAAGTTGGATCTGATTTTTATCATCTAGATATTTTTGTTGGGTTTCGAGACTGGTCCGATATTTAAATGGTCTTTAAAAAATAATAATAAGTATTATAATAATAATAATAATAATAATAATAATAATAATAATAATAATAAAAGAAGCTTAATCTCAAACTAATTGAACCTAATACATTAATCTTTTTAACGTTTAGTATAGTTTTGAATTTTTTTTTTTTTTTTAATGCAAAGGTCTTAAATCTTTAAAAAAATAAAAATAAAAATAAAAAAAAGTTGAGATGGACCGGCAAACGAGCGCCACCTCCCTTCCCACCGCTCCCTCGCCCACGCTGTCAAACACCACATAGAGCTCTCGCTCTCCGAAACCCCAATCCTCGAATTTGTAGGAGGGAAGATTAATATAGATAGCGTCAAACGCTGCCAATGGGTCGATCTCTCCTCTCTTCCTCACCAATTCCTCTGAGATTGAGATTTCCCCCAATTCCCAAATCGCTTGCTACCGTTCCGAGTCCGAAGAATGGTCTGCGACCGAGGAGGTCGCCTTTCCATGCGAAACCCCCGAGGGCTCCCCAAATCAGGGCGATTATATCTGAGTTTCCCAGCGAGAAGCGGTACTCGAAGGTCGGGGCGGGGTCGACGGGGCCAATCCCTGCGGCGGAGCTCCTCCAAGTGGTCGAGGCCGCTGCCAAGACAGGCGCAGAGGTTGTTTGATTGTTCTTTTTCTTATAGTTTGAGTAAATTTTGCTTCGTTTTGATGGGAAGATGGAAATCCACTTCGTCTCGTGCTGAGGTTTTTTCTGCTTGATTATTAATCTGTGTCGGACTTTGTGGATGTGTGGGACTTTATGAAGATCATGCTATCAGATTTGAGAAAGGATGAAACTTTACTAATAATCAGGAAATTCTCTGCTATCTAAATTTTCAACTTGATTGATGCATGCAAAGGCTCCAATATGTATCATTTCGTACTTCTCTTTGACAAACTTTCAGTTTTCCCTCTGTTTGCAACTTAGATTAAAATTACCATGCCAAAATACACGGAACTTCATTTAGGTTAAATTTTCATGTACCAATTCTTAAGTGAGAGTTGTAATTTTTCAAATAACTTCTCTCTCTCTCTCTCTCTCTCTCTCTCTCTCTCTCTCTCTCTCTCTCTCTCTCTGGCATAGTAAACAAGGAACGCTAGATGCCCCTTTTGATATAAAGTTTGAGAGGAAATCTTGAGTACTGATTGCTTTGCTTGTGTATTTCATATTTACTACTGTTTGATTTTATTTTTTGAGCTAGTCATAATTTATACTCAAAACTCCAAATGATCATACTTTATTAGCTGACATCATGTATGTGGGATGTGACGTTGAGATATTGCAAGCCAGTGGCATGTCAGACTAGAATTGGCACCATCCATGTTATACTGTGCTAACCCATCCCACTATTTGGCATGCTTGGCATGCACTGACATGATGGCTTGCTAAGCACGGGCAGGTAGCCGTGCCAATGTTGTGTGATAGTAAGGTTTTGACATGGTACACATCTTGCCATACATACCGTGTGGATAGGAACTTTAATACATCTATATGGATTACAGGTCAAGGTAAAGGCTTGTTATGAAGAGGGCATAAACTTCTATCTTTCAGACATTAGAATGTTAGGCATATACTTGCTCAAGAGTTTTTCTGCACTAACTGAATGGAAATATTATCTCAAGTTTCTTAAGCATAAAAATATAAGAGAAGGGAGATTGGAATGTTTTAACGTTATCAGGCTTAGTTATTACCTTGAGTTCTGCTATTGCCTGTTAGTTGGGACACCATTGATCCCTTCAATAAGAATATGCCCTTAAAGAAGACTTGAAACTTGCAAGTAAGGTTTAGGTTGATTCCTTTTCTAGGAAATACGAGGCTGATCGATGCTCTTTTTGTGTCGTAGAGCTCCTGAAGTCAGCCTTTTTTTATTATGTAATTTTCCTTTGATACGAGGGCTACATTTTTTTGACAAGGTTCTATCTTCTATTTCAATGTTCTTGTCCTCCCTTACACAATGTTGCATTATGTGCAAAGCATCCTTGGAATCATGGTTTTTAAGATGCGCACAATGATTATTGACACTATATATATATCTATATATTTCTTGTAATAAAGTGCATTTATTTCCTTTTCTTTTCTGTTAAAACTTTTGCAGGTTGTGATGGAAGCTGTTAACAAGCCTCACAATATTAGTTATAAGGGAATCACAGACTTGGTGACAGAGTAAGCAAAACTTCACCTACTTTTGTGTGCTAAGAAATAACTAAATCCACGTCTAATACTTTGATCATGCTTTCCTTTTTTTTCTTTTGCTTTTTTTTTTTTTTTCATGAGTTGATGCAATATATACTGATTACCCTAGACTGAAAATTATAGACCTTTTTTTTTTTTTTTATCTGGATGACTAAATTTTTCTTTATTAGTGTTAAAGTCTTTGTCACCTTTTCTGTGTTTTTTCTCACCACCATGAATTTCTAACCTTGGGAACTTCAACTTTGAATTTCATTGTTGTCCATCCTTTAGGGTAAAATGTGTAGTTTTTCATTTTGTTTCAAAGGACTCAAATTGAAGGGGGCTTATATCTAATTGTTGTTCTTACAATTCAATAATAAGAGGGATGACATGAAAAGAAATTAACGAAGTGCTCTAAGAACAAAATGAATATTTTAATATGCTTATCATATGAAAATGGCTACTCACTATATGGATTGGCAATAAGTGTTTAAGATGCATATTTATGAGATAAAATTAAAGACTAATAGTTAACCTCAATAATGCTCTATAGTTATGGATCAAACTAAATGTTTTTATGCATCTAAGACAAACACAGATGCTTTTATCTTAAACATACATTCTGAAGTAATCGGACTAGTTTCATCTGAGGCAGACCAATATATAAATCACAAAACAGAGTAAGTACTCCATTTTCCTGTCTTTTTCAGTAATCCTAAAGTTGGAGACAATTTATTTGGGTCAAATTTTTAAACCAATGTCTATCAAGAACTAAATTGACTATGGACAAAGCACAAGAAAAGAAAGTGGTTTTCACTTTAGTGCCATCAACATCATAGTAATAGGAGAGCAAACTGAAAATGAATGAGAAAAAGATGAATAAGATATCAAGAGCTAAATCATATAAAAAGCTCCCAGAGTTGTCACTTTCTCAACAAACAATATACTTAAAAAGTCCACATTTTGATTTTGTGTGTGGTGTATTACATAAATCCAGAAGTTGGATTACTTCTCAAAGATCCTGATATTTCTTTGCTTTACATATCCCCCTCTACATTGCATATGAAACAACATTTTGACCTTTGAAGCATTGTTATCAATAATAAAAAGATATGGTTTACAACCATGGTAGTGCAGTTTCAAGAATATGGATGTGATTCTTTCAGTTTTGGGGTACGTACTGCTCTAAACCCTAGTGAAGCTGTAACATATCTCAGAATATTCATATTGCTTTTTTTTTAAACCAAAATCCCCCTAATAACCCTAATAGAAAGATTCTTTAGTGAAGTTTTCTAAGATTATGACCAAGAATGAAGCTTAAATTTTTTACGTTACTAAAGTGTTCTTTTTGTTCCCTCAAATTACTTGACCTAACCTGATCCTAGGCTCAATGGTGCTTTCAATTAAATCTAGTACTTTTTCCAAGTAGGATTAATGAATAAGAGAGTAATTAAATTGGATCATAATCTAGTTAATGTTTGGACATAGATGGCACGTGCTAGAAACATTACTTTGACATATCAACTTAGGTTCTTGCTGACTAAAAACATGCCCATATAGGTATGCTATTGTTACACATAAGCAGCATGAGCCAACATGAGACATGAAGCCTATATTGTATTATAGAATCTTCATCTTGAGCAATAATGAAACCGGTAGTCTCGCTGTTCCTGTATTAGCTATATGTAGCAATTTGGCCCCCTATCATTTAATGCTGTCACATGACTACTGAGATCATAAGCATTGTCAAAACCTTAGTTGTGCAATGTCCTGGCTCATTAGGGCTCAAAATTATATCTCATGCAATTTAGGTAAAATTGTTAATAGAAAAACTTTTAATTATCTATAATAATTAAAAGTAACTACTTAAGCCTGAAGACTCCTGCATCTAAACATGTTTGTATCCTAATATGAACACAACACCATGTAATGGCTTTCTTGTTAGACAGCTTGACTGTAATTCATATCTGAGCTTAGTAAACCAGTTTGCCCTTATCAAGGATATAATCCAGCATGTCATAGTTGACTCACAGGTTTGGTTTCAAGCTTACTGATCCTCAGAAATTGACAAGATATCCTCTCCTTTAGGTTAGGAGACCACTTGTAAAATGTGCACTTAGTTTCCATCTCAATTGTTGATAGTGATTCACTAGGTGAATTGCCAGTGTTAGCTATTCAATGTGATAACACACTTGAGTGTTAGTGCGGAGTCACTACCTTAATGGGAGAGAAACTCCATGTACTCACCATACACTTTAATAGCCATATGAGTGCAATGTCTAACCTCACTTGTAACTTTGAACAGGTTTCAAATACATAAAACTATCTAATCCTCCTTGTGGTAAATATTTCATCCACTCAGATATTTCCCAAGAGCACCTAAGGACTCTTTTCTAACTCTAGGACCGATGTGTGACACATATCCAATATTGTTTAGGTGATCATGCAAATAAAGTATCCGTGTATTATTTCAACTGATGTTCAAAATTACATTGAAATGGCTTTTAAGACATACCCTACTCTGACAGTATTGATTTTATATGGTGATAAATTATGTAGCTATCATGATTTCTAATTGGACTCAAACAGGTAATTAAGGGTGGTTGTCTGGTCTATAAGAAGAGATTATGTTCTGTTGTATTTGATGGGCTTTTTTTTTTTTTTTCATTTTTCTGAAGTTTTGGGTGCAAAAAATCCCAAATACTTTCTTTTAAGTTTCACCACTTTTTTTTTCTCATATGTTCCTTCTCATTGTTTTCATTATGATTCCTTGCTTTGTTCTTCTCTAATCCCTGCTTCTCTCTCTCTCTCTCTCTCTCTCTCTCTCTCTCTCTCTCTCTCTCTCTCTGTGTGTGTGTGTGTTTCAATCTGCACACTGCTGTATTCTTTTCAGGAGATATTTGTTAATGTTACCTGAAATTCAGCTTTCAATCTTGAATAGTTGTCAAAGTTCTTCTAATATTTTTTTCTTGGTACCCATACTCGTCCTCTAAACCTTAGGGAAGACCTAGATAGCTGCTTTCTTTCCCTTTTCCATAAAATCATTCATTCTGTTTGATGCGGACGGATAGCAAGTAACAAAATCAAGAAAAACCTATATTTCTTAGTCTATTAGCCCCAACCATGCATAAGTAGATTCCTAGTGGTCTTACATCACCTTTTGTTGCTTTAGTGTGAATATATGCCTGTTGAAATTTAATGTTAACCAGACACTCAATCAGACATCTTTGATATCCTTTGATACAGACATTTGTCAATAAAATGGCTTTAAATGTGTTTATTTCACTGAAGTCTTTGCAGTGCATCAATATATCTTGTATTTTTCTTTAGTTCTTGACATGTGATTAGTTTTTCCTCTTTTAACTGTTTCACTCTGGTTTTCTCTCTTTTATGTCTTGCGGCATCTAGTCTGTGACTAATTATTTCATTCTATGATTAATGATTCTTAACATTAAATTACTTGAGGATTTTCAAATTGTTGATAAATGCCTATTTCCAAATTGGTCTTTTAAATGGACCTGAACATGGTTTATTTATTTTTACCACATTACTTGCAGCACAGATAGAATGAGTGAATCAGCAATTTTAGAAGTAGTGAAAAGGAACTTCAAGGACCACCTTATTCTTGGGGAGGAAGGTGGCATTATTGGGGACTCAATGTCAGAGTATTTGTGGTGCATTGATCCTCTAGGTTTGGTCCCTATGGAATTGCTTTTGTAGAAAGTATTTTCACTAAATGAATATAAACATATTATTTTTTCGAACAATACTGAATAGTTGAGATTGCATGTGATAAAACTAGTGTTCTGTTGTTTGTAAGAGAGATGAACTATGAAGATATTGCTTAATGTATCGAACAGTCTTCACATTGTCTTTAGTTTTATTGTGGAATGAACAATGGTCTAGCTATACTTTCAGTGATCAAAGAAAGGATAGAAACTAACTTTATGTACAGCTCAAGTTGGATCCAGTGTTTGATTTCATCTTTGCAGTAATTTGGTATCTATCATGTAATTGCTACTTTTGGACCCAGATGCATTATATTGAACTATGGTCAAAATGATTGTAAATCCATCTAAAGTAGTGGGTGCATAGGAATTGTTATATCAAAGCAATTTATTTTGAGGTACTGTCGTAAAAGTTTGTAATGATATATAAATAATTAAATTATAGCAATATTATGCTAATTGCTAATAATAGATAGAGTTATTAATAATCATATAATATTATATTAATAATACCAAATGCATATATGGCAATATATTATAATATATAATTCACGAATAGTAAATATATGTATTATTTCTGCAAATTATAGAATATTGTTATTTGTAAATAAATGCAATATACCTTAATATTTTTAGGATTGTGTTTTCATCAATTTGTAGTATTAAAATATATAAATATGTCCATATGTTGACACAAGACCACTTAGGGTTGGCCCATGTTGCATGAGAAAACCCAATGAAATGTTTTGATTAGGTCTTTATTTAGATTAGTTTGTTTGCTGTCCAAGATCTGAGAACAAAACAACAGCAAACGAACTCTAGATTTCTAGGTAAACAAAAGCTTAAATAATCCTGCTTTATGTCTCTATGAACAGAGAACAGCAAAAGTCAATATTAAGGGCATTATGAGATTAATTGAATAGATCTTAAAATCAGACTTCAACAAATAACAAATAATTCTTGCAGATTTACGCAGACAGAATCAATTCTTAACGATCAAACAACAGAGAAATCAATATTGAAGCCATCAATTCTTAACAATCAAACAACAGAGAAGTTAATATTGAAGTCCCTAAACACATGAAAGATTAATTGTATTCAGCGCAGTGATCAAATACTAACAAAGGACGTCAAAGAACTGAAAACTGAAAGTAAACTAGGAAATAAGAGCAGTGAACGGTGAACAGAATGAGAATAGATTTAGTAAAGCAAGCAGGGACAATAAGAAGAGGAGAGAAGAAATAGAGACAATGGAGGAGGAAAAGCTGGCTCATGGCCTTTTCTTCATAAAATTTTCCAGGGTATGATTCTTTGCAATAGGCCTTTTTTGGACTCTTTATAAACCACCCAGAAGTTCCTACTATTGGGTCAATAAAGACACCTAGGGTGTGTTTGGTGTTGCTTCTATTTTGTAAAAGGAAGTTAAAAGCTAGGTTTTCTAGTTTCTCCTAGAAGTGCTTTTCTGACTTTATTTCCAGATGATGTTATCAAGCAACTTTTTTTTTTTTTTTACTTGAAGTGCCTTTTTGCTTTGAAAGTCACAAAATTATTTTTTAATCAATACCAAATATGCCATTACGTATATAGAACAAATCCCCAAAGATCCACTAATTAACTTAACAACATAACCACCACTAGGAATCCTAATAGAATGTGGCACTATGGCAACCTTATTTCACACTATAATGATGTATGCACCATACTGGCCTCTAATTAACTTCAAAAAGTAAGCTGAAAACACTATAATACTACCATTACAATATTAGTTAACATAATTAACATAATGTAACGTATAATATAGTATAGTACAATATGATAATCTAATATAATATACTATTATATACAACTTGGGATTCAGACAAGTCTCAGTCTCGGATTGTGACAAATCTGGCATAGTTTTTTTTTGTGATTGTAGAAGTTTGCGTAAATAAGGAGATGAACACTTCAAATGAGCTCCAGATGTGAAATATATTATCAACAATTACTCCTTGAGTTTCAAGATTATTTCCAATGATCATCTATATGTTTTCTTATTTCTAACGTAGGTATTTTTGGACATGTATTCTGAGTTGGAGCTCTTGTGCCCTTGATATCTAGATGGAACAACAAATTTTGCGCATGGCTATCCCAGCTTTGGAGTTTCAGTGGGAGTTCTGTTCCGTGGGAAGCCAGCTGCTGCATCTGTGGTATTTGACCCTTTTCTGTAACTTGAACTATCATTTGAAAATGTTAATTGTAGTTTTCACTCTTCATTAAATGGAAATTGTGCTACATAGATTTAGTGATTAAATGCTATAATTGATGCTTAAATGCTACAGTTGATGATATTCTTTTTTAACATGATTAGGCATTGGAGTAAAATGAGGATTTTGAAATTGCTCTAAGGCTCCCTTTGGAACACAAGTCACCATGGAATTTATTTGCAAATGAAATAAATTTCAAAGTGGAATTTATTTGTAAATGAATTTTCATGCTTGGCTTACTATACATAAAACTATGGAATTAAAATGAATTTTCATGTTTGGAACAAATGAAAATTGAATTCACTATTTCATTTTTCTAAATTGCCCCTATTTCATAATTAGTTGGAAATGCTGCTTTGAGAATTATTATGTTAATTATATTCTCAAGTCCTATTTAATTATATAAATTATAATTATATTCAATCATAATTTAATATAATTATATTAAATTATAATTAATAATGATAATTTATCAAATATATAATTAACACATAATTAAACATAATTATCACTATAATTTAATAATTATAATAATTAAAATTTAATAATAAAAAATTATTAATCCATAATATTGTGATTATATTTAATTATGTTATTAATAATTATATTATTATAAATTATAATAATATTATGAATATAAATTAATATATATGTTATTTAAGGTTAGCCAAATAGTGCCAAATTGGGCAGTTTGGGGTATATCGAACTGAACCGGCTTGAAATTGGAACAATTTAGCCTTTCGGTTTAGTATGATGGGCAAACTAGCCGACCCTATATCGATGTACTGAATCGAACCGAACCGTCCGATTCGGCTTGATTCGGGATGGTTGTTGAAACTGACGCTTTTTTTGCTCCAATTTGCAAAACTAGTATTACACATTTTATGAATTGTTTTAAAGATTTATAATTTCTTTGAGTATCAGTTTCTTAAAAACAACTGTGTCCAAATTTATAGTTCTCCCTCAGTAGTGTTATCTTTCTGACAAATTTGATATGATTGATGAAAACGACAGGTGAGAATTATCAAATAATGTCATTTTGTTGATTTTGAAAATTTTACTAATGGTCATGTCAAAGCATTCAAATTACAGAAGAGAGAAAAATATTGAATAATTAGTGTTTATTTCTTTTATTATATTCATTGAATTTTTTAATGGTGAATCATCATAAATCATGATATTATTTAGATCTAAACTCAAGGAATATGTCAAATGGAGTGGAATAGAGTTCTTATTTAAAACACACTGTGATAAATGACATAAAATAAAATGATTCTGATTGAAGTATATTGATGATGAACAACTAACATTTCACGTTATTGACATGCAAATATATGATTTGCTACACTTTGTTTGAATTCTTGTTATTGGTCTCATTGCTGGCCTGAATATAAGATGTCTCTTACTTGACTTTTAGTAGACTATGTGTTTGTTATTTAGGTAAAGGGATGAAACTTGCATGCATGCATGCATGCATATACCCTTTCAAAGTTGAAGAAAATACACATACACAACTAAATATTGGCAAGTGATTGTCCTAATGCTAGCCAAAACAAACATGCAATATTCTGTGAATTTGTTTTTTTCCCAATATCTCAGGCAATTGCCTGAATTTCCATACCCTTGCAACAAACATGAGCCTGTTCCTACCCTGAACATCTCTATCCATTCCACAACTTAGATACCTGATGGAACCTAATTTAACAATCTGGCAAATATTCTATCTGGAAGGATTAAATACCTAATTTTAGGAGCAGATCTTCCTAAGTAACCAATATTATTACCACATTCTGCCTGCTAGTTGTCTTAACTAGATCATAGATATGGTTGTGGGGTTGACATCTTCTCACCTTAAAGATCTTCAGATCAATTTACAAGTCTTGAACGATTGTTCTGTGTTTTCTGCCACTAAATCTATAATGCATAAACATTTGTTATCTTTCTAAATACCTAAATTCTTTCTTTCTGTAGGTTGAATTTGTGGGTGGGCCCATGTGTTGGAATTCTCGTACATTTACTGCATCTTCTAGTGAGAGTTTGAAAAAACCAACGTGAGGACATCTTCTATCTTGTCATCTGATATTTGAACTGAAATGGTTATTTTAATTTTTCATAGGTGGTGGAGCCTTTTGTAATGGACAAAAGATTCATGTTAGTCAGACTGATCAGGTAAATCACTAGCTACTCTGCAACTTTCTGTGAATTGTCCATGTGAGTTGTTGAAAGATTGTCTTTTTTACTGCACTCATCTGACATGAAAATAAATAATAAAAAAAAACTCTTACAAATCAGGAATTTGCTGTTCCTTGTGGTTCTTAAATCATAACAAATCTCAGTATGTGGGGGTAAGATTTTTTTTTTTTTTTTTCCTTTTTTAAACTTATGGCATTCTCCACTAGTTCACGAAATCATGCAACATGCTAGTTCTCTCTGTGATTGAATCAAGTACATGACCTGCAATGAATCTGGAGCCTGCCAGATTTTTTGAGTAATTTTCTTGTCATTTATCTGGTTATACATTGATACTGCTGCAAATTTAGTTGTTCAGTCTTGAATAATTTGCATTAAGCATCACTAATTGTGAAAGTATGTTAATCATACTGTTATCTAATGACCATGTTTATTATACCTGACTTTTGTCATATAGCTGAGGATTACACTTTTATCTGCTACCTCTAGATTAAATTCCAAGAGGACTAATCACAGTGATAGACATGTTTCAGTGCAATATAGTGCTTAATATCATAGTCCTACGAATATCATGACTCATGCCCTGATCATTTTCTAAGATTTTTTTGGAAGTTTGAAGCTTTGAATCCCTGTAATACCCAAGCTTATTAAGGCAATGGAACTTTTCTTAAGGCAAGACAATTTGCTAAAATTTTTTGGAAGTTCAAAGCTTTGGATCCCTGTAATACACAAGTTTATTAAGGCAATGGAGCCTTTCGTAAGACAAGACAATCTTTAAGTAAAACATTAGGATGCAATTTTTTTGTGTTAAAATTCTTTAAAACGAGGATTTTAAGCTGTCCACGTTTCTGATGGCAAAAGGGGGCAGAAGATGAGCTGTGTATTATGAGTCCTTTCTATCTCCTAATGTTGGTTGGATCTTCACCTTTTTGAATTTGGTAATGGCCGTTGGTGCCTAGAACAGGAAGAAAATTCGAGAATGAAATTTGCGACAAAACTAATTTTGGCTTCCTATTTCTAGTTTTACCCCCAATTTCTTCTTCTATCCAATAGGAGAGAAGCCTTCCCATATGAATTACATATCCTGTTTGAGATTGAGTTCTTCAAATGCTTCTGTTAAAGGAGGTAGATAGCTTATGCCTACTCTTAGAATATATTTACTATTTTCTTTTCTGTTTCTGACCAAAGAGAGAATAGTGCAAACATGATGTCTATTTGGAAAAGTTTTCTAGATTGTGGATTATTTGTGGAAACTGGAATTTGCATTGAGGGCAGACCATTGTTTTGCTTTCTTAAATTTTTTCTTTTTGTTATCTTCTGATAACTAAGCATACATATGGAAGTAGCATTATCTTAGCTTTTGGTGAAATATGGAGGAACCTGCATCTTTCGAAAATTGAAACTACACAATAAGTTCATGAATTGAGCGATAGTAGTGTTGAGAAACAAGTGGTAATGTCTTAGGATCTGTTGGGTGGTGGCAACAACAGAGGGCCATGGTGAAAAGCCTACTTCAGGAAGTTCTCATTGGACTTCCTTGAAGGAAATCCTTGGAGAACCAGAAGAATAATTTGAAGCAATAGCTGGCATAGTTTTGGAGTCTCTTGTGAAAAGATCTAGGAAAATATAGATGACAAAGATGGGCCTTCTCAATCTGTAGGTCATTGATGGCTGACATACAGGGAGGCAAATATTTCCTCTAAGCAGCTGGAAACAAAATGGCTTAAACCCCGTATCAAAGTGCATCACAAACTGATAATTGACTTCATTGCACTACTGAAAAACACTCAAGGAAAAATGGAGCATCCAGTTTAATTATCTGGAGCTCAAATTAGAACCTAGACATGAGCCTGTAGATCATCAGTTAACCTGTTTGGTTCACTGAATATAATTATTAAAAGGAAAGAGCTTAAAAATGGACCAATAGCTTAGATGGATGTCATAGTTTGCCTAGTCAAGAAGACATATTTGATACAGGGAGAAGGAAAGGGTTTGATTAATGCAATCAGATGAGAGTCAGTCATTAAATTAGATAGGAACCAAACAACTTAGAGACCATGCTCAATGTTGTAGAGGTGCGAGACTCTGAAATTGATTAACAAATATGGTACTGCAGTTTTATTAAGTATGCATGAATAATGAAATACCAAGCAACCTGTTGCTTGGATTGGCAAGTTGACATATTTGGGCCTGAGAATGTATTGATCAATAAGAATAGGATAGTGAGGAATCATGATGTTAGGTTGAGCACTGAAGAGCTACCAAGTAATGACCTGAGTAGACGATGTGGTGAAAATTTGAGCTATATCACCTCTCAAGCTTTGCTTTTCTTTTTGCTACACTGAATTCTAGAAGTCATTGATATATGTTACAATTTTTGATGGTGATTCTCTAGCTAGATCTTGTGAAGAAGATTTTGATGCTATGATATTGTCAAGCTTGAAGTAGTGTTGCATCTTTAACAATGACGTATAATCAAGATAATATCTCAATAAATACTATTTCTTATATACGATAGGTGTGAAAATAGTGCATGTCCTTATATCATTATGTAACCAATGTCGATAAGGAACCCTATGGGAATTCTTAGTCCACAAGAGATCAAAGTAGCATGGGGAAAATATATTTAGAAGATGAAAATTAAGGTTTTAAATCTTGTGTGACAGGGTTCTTTTGATTTTCTATGGAATGGGACACACCACTATCTTGCCTCATCTTGTCACTTGGGATAGAAGATGTTCTATGATATACTGATTAAGATGTCGGATGATGGCAGGGCAGCCCCA
This sequence comes from Metroxylon sagu, assembly GCA_017589505.3. Taxonomy (NCBI): domain Eukaryota; kingdom Viridiplantae; phylum Streptophyta; class Magnoliopsida; order Arecales; family Arecaceae; genus Metroxylon; species Metroxylon sagu. The sequence goes on from JACVBY030000237.1 coordinate 28,514, forward strand.
TCCCAATGCTTGGGATTGTAACCTGGCCTAGGATTCTATAGGACATCTCGCCAGGATTTGACATCATGATCAAAACTACAAAAACTAAAAGCAAGAGAATTAAAACTAGCAGATAACAGGGATAACCAAAAGGCTTTGCACCTTGTTTTCTTGTTGGACCTTCAACCTTGCACCTCTAGTTTTCATAGTACCTAGATGGAAGACTCTAGAGCTCTCATTAGTGCCTTCTCCAGAACTGACTTTGCACCATGGGTTCTTAAATAGCCTCTCACCATACAATAACTGAGAAGAATATGAGAAGAAAGCTTTATTAATATTTGTTATGATTCATTGATTTTGAGTACACTGCTGGGGCATTTATAGGAGACAGCTCCTAAAGACAATAAGCTTTTCCTCGTTCCCATAAGATATAGTGTATCTAAAAGAAAATAAAGAGATAATAATAAAAACAATAATAGAAAATAAGTGCCTACATCCTTTTGGACTTCTAACACATTTAACAAGAATTTTTAGAAGAAATAAGAAGGCTACTTCGAGTAGAAATAAAATAAAAAATCATTCTTAAATTAACAGGCCGCGAATTTGTATTTTTGTAAATATCTGTAACTTCAGCATCACTTACATGTCTTTAAGAAATCAGCTGTATCTTCCTCACCTGATCTTTCTTTTGGACTTTTGGGTAATTCAAGAAATTGTACTCGATGACAGGCATGGTGGGAATGGTTTTTTCTGAAAATTCTGACTATACAGTGGAAGCTTCCTTTTAGACTGATGTGCGCTGGACTGCTTTTCTAAATATGGCTAGATGTAAACTTCAAAATTTATTAGATATATGTGAGTCAAGTGCCACTTTATATTCTTCTTCTTTAAGTGCTTATTGATCAGTGATCTTCCAAAGTGTGTACCATCTCACTAGTAGATCTTTACACAAATCTCAAAAAATTGACCTTCCAGCTTGTCTAGACTTTCAACTATCCTCTTGAGTTTTGGTGGCCTTTCATCATATCTGTTGCTCTTATGAGGCCTCTTTTTGGATGCTTAGACTCCTGGTTTAGGCATGCGGCAAATATAGAGTCCTTTGACTGCATCAGCAACAGTAGTATTTCTTGTAGATAAATGGCCTCTAGGAAGTTGGTTTCATAGACTCTTTTTGCAGTTATTGCAATCAGAAAATCTATTGTTGTCCATAATGGTGATGCTGGTTCTATATGAATTTGGCTCATGGTTGCTTTTTTTCCTCTCATTAAGTAAATTTGACAAGTGATCCTGTCTATCTTTGTCAAGCTTCCAAAAGGTCAATATTTTATGTTCCAAGCAATATTAGTTTGTATTGTGTACCATATGGTGCCATAGTTTAGGAAACTGATGCAGTATAAGCATGGTTTGTTGTATCAAACTGTACCATGCATACTACATTGTACCATACTGCTAGCAAAACAATACTCAGTACTTGCTGGGGGAGGGGGTACCAAGTGTTGGTACCATGAATTGAGGGCTACTTGTATGGGTATCGAAATCAGTACTGCAAATCATGTGTACAGGAGTTCGATATGATATCGTAGCAACATTTCGTATGGGACTATAGGTGCTATTCTAACTTACCACTTTTATTATGTGTTTTTATAGCAGTGCTGTCCCATGCATTACCATGCTTGCAAGGTGCCAGCATGAAACCTGGTACCAACATGAAGAAACTAGACAAAGATACAGGTTTGTAGACATGTAAAAGGAAATTGACCACAATGGAACAAGTTGCATACATGTTGACCAAAAAGGGGAAATCAGATGACAATTATATTCTTATGAGATCCCACAAATGCGTTAAATAATGGTTTAGATTAAGTCAGCCATGAAGATGTGCTTGTCTAAAAATAACACAGGCCTACGAACATTGCTTTGGTAGAACCTGCACTGAAAGAGGAAAAAAAATCAGAAGTTATGCATCCTAATTACCAATGATATGGGAAAATAAATAGCATTTTCTTTTCAAGAGGACATTCATGGGCATTGTTTAAATGCAACTTTTTACATGCCATTTCTTTGATTCTTTTGTGCCCAATCATGATATGGCCAAACTCATTGTCTAGGTGGAACGTTCTCTCTTGGTAACTGGATTTGGATACGAACATGATGATGCATGGGCAACCAACATAAATTTATTCAAAGAATTTACTGACAGTAGCAGGGTAAGTGGATCTTAACCATTGTCTTTAAGAGCATACTGTGATATCTTTATTTCACTTTATCTTGATTTGTTGGATGTCTTGTAAAGGGCGTGAGAAGACTTGGTGCTGCTGCTGTTGATATGTCTCATGTTGCTCTGGGTATTGTGGAAGCCTACTGGGAATATCGTCTTAAGCCTTGGGACATGGCTGCTGGTGTCCTGGTAATACTCTCTCTAAAGATACATGGTAGACTGACTAGAGACCTTTTTGTTGGTTATAGCATGATAGATATTTCAGGTCTAGCTTTCATGCTATACGCTACCCTTTGTCTTGCAAATTACGTCAGTAGTGATGACCTTAACATGAGGGACAAGCATTCTCTTGTCTAGATCTTTCCTCCTATGAGCTGTTCTTTCGTCATGCAAATTACATCGATAGTGATGACCATAACATGAGTTGCAAGCATTCTCTTGCCTCGTTGGAGCTGTTTTATGATTTCTGTGACAAAGTTTGTGCATATTGGGATAGATGGCATAATTATTAATGAGACCAAATTTGTTTAAGTAGGCTACCAACGCTAGAACTATTGCCCTAAAACAATCTTTCTTCTTTTACAACATTAAAAATAAATTCTAATGCATTGGCATGCAAGAATGAAATGTTGATGTAACCTGATTTTACTAATTAAGCAAGGAGATGATATAAGCAGAATTGTTTTCTTTCCCCCTTTCCTACCTTTGGATAGGAAATCCCATGATTTTATTCAGTCTCTTATTTTCCATTCGAACTGCTAGTGTTTAATCTTTACTTCTGTATGTTGTCCTTTTTCTTGAGCAGATAGTTGAAGAAGCTGGTGGGGTTGTCACACGCATGGATGGTGGAAATTTTACAGTCTTTGATCGATCTGTTCTGGTGTCCAATGGTCTTGTTCATGATAAGGTTAATGCTGCTATCTCATCCCTTAAACCACTGAAACGTGCATATATGAAACCATAAATTTGTTAGTCCTTATGCATACCCCTTTTTGTTTATTTGTTAGGGGCTAAGGTTTTTTGATGTAGAATGTGGTAGCAACCACAAAGTTCATTTGCATATGGGCCTTGACGATTTTTTTCCAAGTTCTGGATATACATACTTCCAGTCACCCACATGTGCTATTCTTTGTTCAAGCATTACAATTATGAAACTATTAATAATGGGCTGTTAGTTATAGGGATATTTGTAACCTTCATTTGCCTTTCTTTTCCTCCTCTACAGTGAACTTGGAGATTTGACTTTGAATGTTAGAGCTCACTCAGTCTCACACTGCATGCTTTTTACTCATGTAGAACTTTTGCTTACCATTTGTGCACTTCTGTGCAGCTCCTGGAGAAGATAGGTCCTGCAACTGAAGAATTGAAAACGAAAGGAATTGATTTCTCCTTCTGGTTTAAGCCAGAAGATTATGCTACAGATTTTTGAGTTTGATATTCTCTGTAAAGCTTAGCTACGATGGCTAGCATTCGTTTTGAGATCTTGTTGATGCAGCTTTCACAGTTTTAAAGTGGAAATATGTTTACAAATATCTCTTCACATTTAGCTACTGAGAAGTTCTTGGATCAAGCCAGGCCTATTTCTACCTTCCATGTAAGGCAAAGACCAAAGATGTTTTGCATTTTTTTTTTTTTTTTTTTGTGTGTAGATGTCACCGCTCTGCCTGTTATCTTGCAGGAGTAGCATAATTTGCATTTCTCCAGTGTAGTATAAATCTATGTTTCGCTATCATGGCTATTAATAATGCACCAGCTTTCCAGCCTAGGAGCTGGGTTTTGTTTTCAATGTTCATCTTTTGTTGTATAAAGGTTAGTCGTCACTTTTCCTGTCAAAAAAGGGGAAAAAAACGCAACAAAAGTACTACCAGCTAACCACCTTTTCGTTATACTCAAGTAATATAAATAATGGTTTTGTGCTATGACCATTAGGATCATTTAATTTAACTGCTGTAGTGACCGTTCTTGGATATTACCCTTGCTATTTGGTCAGTCCATGGGCTATGGAGGATCATTTAATCCCTGTTACAAGTATAATAGAAATTACTAGCATAGCTTCTGTTGCTTTACATTTATCTTTTCTTAAATGTATGCTCATGTTGTCACGAGTTTTGTTTTAACGTCTAAAGGATGTTCAACCTTTTTTTGTATTTTTTTTCTTATTCCTTTTCTGAGTTGACCAATCAATACTTCTTGTTTAATAATATAAGTTTTGTCTTGAGTTAACCAATCTTTATCTTCAACTCTCTTGAATACCAATTAATAATATAAGTTTTAAACCAAATTTTGAGAAGTTTAATGTTTTTTTTGATACGAGCTTAAAATTAATTACCTTTCTGCATCTTATAGATTTTTATATAGTTATCATTTCTTTAAATATGTAATAGAGGTATGCAAAATGGAATGATAACTAATTTTATCCTAAAATATAGAAAAGCAAGGTAAATTTTTTTGTATTAATTAATAATTATATCATATTTTATACATGATAAATACATACTAATGTTATGGTTATTTGTATCTGTTTAGTTTTAAGACAGTATATTTAAAATTAACGATGATATATATTAGATTTTTTCTCAATAACATTATTATTTTTATTTTTTAATTAAATTATGTTTATAATATACTATATTAAAAATTATGCATTACAATTAATATTATTATGTGGCTATTAAAGGCTATCAAAATCATATATTAAAAAATATTAAAAATTAGTAAAACATAGTATTCTTTCCAAAATAATAGATTAGTTCCTAGAAGATTGGCCGCCAGCAACGATGTTCTAACATGGTGACTTGCCCGTCTGAAATAATTTGAGAGACTAATTTACGACAAAATCGTTTTTTTAAGAGATGATTTCTGTTGGAAATTTTTCTTTCTCCTGTCCGTCATTTTGGTAGGATGCTTTGTTGCCATCTAACGCTGCACTTCTGCCATTATTTGTGCAAATGGTTTTCATCAGACATTATTTGGAGAAAATGTTTTTAAAAAAGATATTATTAAAAGAGAAGATTCTACCAACCACCGCTGTTATTTGTAACTCTCTGAAGACATTATTGCTACCTTCAAATTATTTATGAAAATAGTTTTTATTGAACATTATTGAAAGAAAATATTTTTAAAAAGTATTATTATTAAAAGTGAACATCTTGCAACCACCGGGGAATCCGCGCGATTTCTTTCAATGAAATGATAATGTTTGGTGAGTTGGTTCCTCTTTCTCGATATGTTGGTTGAATCTTTGCGACTTTGTTCATTAAGTCTGGCTCTTCGTAGCTCGAATGCCATTAGATATCATTCAATAGATTCCGAACGTGTCTTCGCTTAAATGTAGTATGCCTTCAAAGATCTATTCATATTATTGAAAATTTTCACATATAAATTATCGTTAATTATTACAGTTTTAATTTCATAAAATTAATTAAATAAATTCATTTTAATAATACAAGTCATGTGAGCTCATAATTAAAACAAAGATCCATTATGTTTGAACTTGAGCGCATTGATATAACTGATGGTCTATGTGGGCTTGAAGCAAATTGCGAGAGTGAAGCCCAGTAATAAGCCCAATAATAACCCATGATGAAATGCTTTATTAGGTTTTTTATATAAATAAGCTATGTTCTTTTTATCTCTTCATATCTACAATTTATTTTACCGTAGCTTTCCTATGGTGGCACATAGGTATGAAAAAAATTTTATTATTTCTATTTAATGAGTAGATATATGTTAGAATGTAAGTTTTTTTTTTTTCTTCTTTCTTTAATGAGCATGTAAGTTTTTTTTTTTTTTTTTGGGTGAACAGATATATATCAGAAATTTTTTTTTTTAATATCTAAGAATATATCTTAGTGATCATATTTATAAATTAATCTAAATAGCCCTCGTTGTTTGGACCGAAATATGGGATTTTTTTAAGGGATTTCTTGTTTCTAGACGGAGATTTTCTTCCCTGATATAGAATAATTTTAAGTCAGATTATTTCCGTCTAATCCTGGATTAAGATTATTAAAAAAAAGAAAAATATATTAAATCGCCGTTTGTCGATGGCGCCCCTGGGTCTACGTGACGGCCAACTTCGGCCGGCTGCGCGGCCGACCCGACCACCGGAGCCGCGTCTCCGGTAAACCGAGCCGTAGATCCGCCCTTCCATCCATAAAATAAAATAAAGAAGGGCTTGCATCCGATGAAGCCCTGCGGTTTCTTTGCCCCCCTCGTTCGACCACCCGACCGCCATCCACCGCCTCTTCCCATCGTTGACTTAGCCGACCAACGCCGGCAACCGGCGTGCAAGGGTGGCGCCGTAGATCCATCCGGCGGTCCACAGCAAAAAAAAAAAAAAAAAAAAAAAAAATAGTGAATTTTTTTATTATTTTTTATTTTTTACATTAGTGTTTCACTTTTATCTTCCAAATATTAATTGTCTTGGAGTTTACTTTTGCTTTGTTGTTTAAGTGCTAATATGTTATCTTTCAGATTGATATCCCATGAACACTAATATCCACAAAATAAATAATTATCTCAACCTCTATGGAAATGTATTTTGTTTTATGTCTTTATATTTTCATTTCAGTAAAAAGAATTCTTTTTACTGGAAATCTAGATCAACATTCAGATATTATTCTTTTCAATATCTATCTAGATTTTTTTTTTTTTTTTTTTTTTTTCTTCCATCAAGTTGATAAAGTCCATTTGTAGTAGAATAGTATTTCTTTGAGTTCAGTTGTCTTATTATCTTAAGTTATGATGCATTTGTATGCATGACCAAGAATGAATCCTTTAATCTAAATAGAAATTTATTTTTTTATTTGTATTTTTTAGCAACTTTAGAGATGATCAGGAATGAAGCACCAACTACACAGTGATATTTAAAATAAATAATCTGTAGTTGCTTAGTTGCTACTGCATGCACTTTAAATAGATGATACCCATATTTTAGATGGGTAATGTATACACTTATTAGATAACAGCTAACTCATACATTATAGATATATTAAAAGTTACACGTATACATATATTTGAAATAAGTGGTGATAAATCTGGTATATATGTTTTAAAAAGATGATGTATATATTATACACTATTTATACATATGATATTTGAAAATTATATATATTTTTGGTAAGGGATGAGATCACCTATGTAACATTGAACATGATCAAATTAGAGATTCATCATAAATATAAGCTTGTCTCATCATATCCATCAAATTCATTTTTTATCTATTTTAATTTTTTTTCTTTTTTTATTTTTTTATTTTAGAAATTTGAGAAAAAAAAGAATGGAGTACACAAATAACCATAAAAATAAAACCATCACATATTATTCTAGTAACGGCAAGATATTAGTGTCTTATTTATAGCTTAAGTGGCTTACTAGGTTCTCTCTCTAGAATAACGCCCTTTAACCCTTTTTTTTCTTATAAAAAATAAAAAAATTGTATCTCATATATAAAACCATCAAAACCATCATAAAATATATTTTTAGCATCTTTCTACAACAAAATTAAATACCTTAAAATTTACAAGTTAAATACAAAATATCTACCTTACTCAAAAATTATAATGTGAATCAGAATTCTTTTTATATTTTTATTTTTTTACCTTAAAATTTTGAGAGTTATGGGAAAAGTTTCTTTTATTACTTGACAATCATCTTGAATTATCTCCCACAAATAAAAAATTATTCGATCAAACCGAACTATGGACCGGTCATAATACCAACTTTTTTTAATTTTTTATTCAGTAATAAAATCTGCTCCTTGATCGGCATGAAATTATATACACGTTGCCATTATATATATATATATATATATATATATATATATATATATATATATATATATATTGAGGAAAATCAAAACCAAAATTAATAATTAAAGGATTGAAAAACGAAAGCATCAATTTAATTATATGTATGATAACTTTTAATAAATCAAATAGCTTTCCTATATGTGATCTGTAACCGCTCAAACAATATTAGATTACTTTAGTTATCATCAGCAACTTAATTAATACCGGTTCCACTCTCTGTCCTCCATATTTCTCCGACTCTCTCTCTCGTGAGTTCCCGCGTCCTCTTCCCGCACGCTTCCTCCTCCCGCGAACCGCCATTAGAGACTTCTCGAGCTCACCAAGCTCTCTCCCACTAACGATCCGCACGGTTTCTTTCAATGGAATCATAAAGTTTAGTGCGTTGGTCGTTCCTCTCTGTCTCTCGATTGGTATCATACTTGAATCTTTGTGGTTCTCCTCCCCGGCTCTTTGCAGACTTCTCGATCTCACCAAGCTTTCTCCCTCTAACGATCCGCACGGTTTCTTTCAATGGAAACGTAAAGTTTGGTGCGTTTGTCGTTCCTCTCTCTCGATCAATATGTTGATTGAATCTTTCTGACTTTCTCTTCTCCTCCGGTGGTTTTCGACTCCGACGAACCCATGCACGGTGTTCTACTCCGATTCTGACTTTCTCTTCTCCTTCGGTGGTTTTCGACTCCGACGAACCCATGCACGGTTTTCGACTCCGACGAACCCATGCACGGTGTTCGACTCCGACGAACCCAAGGCGCCGGCGGCACGGTGGGGAGGGGTGCTGAATCTTGCTTTTGGGTGACAGTGGAGAGGCTGGTGAAGTTCCGACGGCCGGGGGTGACGGTGATATAAAAATAAAATAAAATAATAGTAATAAAAAAAAAAACCCTAACCCTATTTGCAGAACCGATCATACGAGTTTTGGATAGCCCTATAAGATTAGTGATTTTTTTTTTTTTTTTTTTTTTTTTTTTTTTTTTTTTTTTTTTTTTTGTATATGGGTGTCTTACTTCTATCTTCCAAAAAAATTAAATTTATATAGGATTATTAAAAAAAATCATCAATTTAATTATACGTATTATAATTTTTAATAAATCAAATAGCTTCCCTATATGTGATCTGTAACCTCTCAAACAACATTTATTTAGCTACAGTATTATTTAGTTATCCGCAACTTAATTAATATCGGTCCCACTCTGTTTCTTCCGTATTTCTCCCGTATTTCTTGGACGCTCGCAGTGAAGTTCCTGTTTCTTCCGTATTTCCCGGACTCTCTCCAGTGAGCTCCCGCGTTCTTCCGTATTCCTGGGACGCTCTCTCGCGAGTTCCCGCGTTTTCCTCCGGTATGCTTCCTTTTCTTTCGAGCCCTTATAGAACAAGACTTCTAACAGATGAGCAATGGCGCCATTAGAGACTTCTCACCAAGCTCTTTCCCTCTAACGATCCTTACGGTTTCTTTCAATAGAATCTTTCTCCATCGATATCATTTTTGAATCTTTGTGGCTCTCCTCTCCGACTCTTTGTAGCGTGGCTCTCTCTCTCTCTCCAAGCCTTACCTTCGTGAGATATTATCCAAAAGATTTGAAATCTTTATCTTTTCTTAATTGTATGGCTTCAGAGAGATACTCATGTAGCATGACTGTCTCTCTCTCTCTCTCTCTCCCCCTTAAAGCCTTACCTTCGTGAGATATTATCCAAAAGATTTGAAATCTTTATCTTTTCTTAATTGTATGGCTTCAGAGAGATACTCATGTAGCATGACTGTCTCTCTCTCTCCCTTAAAGCCTTACCTTCGTGAGATATTATCCAAAAGATTTGAAATCTTTATCTTTTCTTAATCGTATGGCTTCAGAGAGATACTCATGTAGCATGACTGTCTCTCTCTCTCTCTCTCTCTCCAAGCCTTACGTTCGTGAGATATTATCCAAAAGATTTCAAATCTTTATCTTTTCTTAATTGTATGGCTTCAGAGAGAAATACTCATGCTCTCACGAGTTTCTTTTGATGTTCTACCCTTTTTTTTTTTTTTTTTTTTTCTTTGATCCTTTTCTGAGTAAACCAAACCAATCAGTTCTTCTTGTTTTTCTTCTCAAAATTTTAATTAAATTTAAAGACGATGGCGTTGAGTTGAGTTTTCTAAGAATATTGATGTTTGACTAATCAGTGCATTGCCGATTTCTTTTCATGTTTCTTTTTTTTTATTTATTTATAATCTTTTGTGGTCTCGTTCAGTTTCATGAGACCGGCAAAAAAATGGGCAGAAAGAAGCGAGCGACGAAGGTGACTTTTGAAGATATAGACCACGTAAGTAAATCATTGTTCTTGTTTAGTTTTGCTCTCTTTTTTTTGTTTTCTTTTTTTTTTTTTGTTTTCTTTTCTTGTTAGTGTGGTGATAGCTTGCAAGAATTGCTTTCCTTCATTAACTAGCTTAGATGATTTCAATCTTGGTGTATAAATCTGAGGAATTTAGTGATATGGTAGATGGCACAAATTTTTTTTTTTTCCTTTTTTGTTAGTGTGGTGATAGCTTGCAAGAATTGCTTTCCTTCATTAACTAGCTGAGATGATTTCAATCTTGGTGCATAAATCTGAGGAATTACGAGGTGGGGGGATTCATTTGATGGAGATTTAAAGTAGGGATGCAAAACTATTACACCAATGGTTTTAGTAGTTGGCATTCTCTCAAACTAAACTAAGAAAATTAAGAGGTAGAATTAAGGAAAAAATATAAATGTGAGGAAAATGAATGAACTATTAGTTGACACATGGAAATTCGGAAGAATAATAGGTAAGTTGATTTATCTAACTGTTGTATTGCCTGATATTTTTCTGCTAGTTGTCCATCTCATGCATACTCCTAGAACACCATCTTTGAATGATGGGGTTCATATTTCAGGTACTTTGTTTTGTTGGCATAGACATCTTGTGCGTGAGAATGATCAGTTGTACTTTTCTAGAGAGTAATACTGAGAAATCAAAAGATTAATAAATTCAATGGGAGAACTCTACATGGTCTATTTAAGGTCAGTGAAAAATTCATTCTTTATTTTGTAAGTTGGTGTTTCTCTTTTACCTTCCAAAATGTTAAACGTAATGCACTTTTCTAGAAAAATCCAGGTGGTAGGATGATTCTGAACAAGTCACTAAGTTTGCGACTGAAAGCGGCAAAATGGGAAGACTCTGGAAGCCGGAAGTCGGCATTTGGCGCCTATATATATATATATATATATATATATATATATATATATATATATATATATATTTATATATTTATATAGGACCAGAAACCACACACAACTATGTCCCAAGCCAATCCTCCTGTACTCCCAGCTAAATCCAGAAAATGTCGCCTAGTGTCCTTTGTACTCCCAATCATTTTCTTAAATAAACAACTAGTCTTCCAATTAGCAATCCATCCCATTCTTCTACTCTTCTTTATATCCACCTTCAGGAGTTCTCTCAACACAAAAATTAGTTCTCTTGGAACATAAAAAGTTAGTTTCTAGGATAGTTTTGCAAAGTTTGTTGTTTAAGTGCTAATAAGTTATCTTTCAGATTGGTATTTGCACATAATTTAAACATTGTCAAAATTTCTGAAGAAAATTTATATTGCATGAACACTAATATCCACGTAGCAAATAATTATCTTACGTATTTTGTTTCATGTTTTAACATTTTTATTTCAGGTAAAAAATTTGATTGAGCATTGCCTTCTACGGTATATTAGCAAAGAAGAAACAGTGGACATTCTATGGAAGCAAGAAAACGTAGACCGTGAATTCACTAAGATTGGTACTTCAACAATGGCAAAACCCTTATTGAGATTGGATTTTACGTAAAAGATGGTTGTATTTCAATTTTTACTGTTTTCCTCTACAATTCTTTTTGCTGGGAATCTAGATTATGATTCAGATATCATTCTTTTTAATATCTGTCTGCTTTTTTTCATGGAGTTGACAAAGTCTTTTTGCAGTAGAAATTTTTCGTAGTTCTTCATGTCCAGTTGTTTTACTGCTGCAAGCAGTAGATGGAAACTGATGATCTTAAAATGATGATGCTTTTGTATGCATGACAAGGAATGAATACTTTAATATAAAATAAATATTTAGGAATATTTTTTATATGCATTTTGTGCAATTTTATGCTTGACCAGGAATGAATCATTGAGCTCAAAGAGCGAAAGGTAGAGAAAAAAATGGAGTGCAGAAATAACCACAAAAATCAAGCCATCACATATTATTCTACTAATAATAAGATATTAGTGTCTTATTTATATCTTAAGTGCCTCACTAAATTACGTTAAGAAACCTTTAAACTTTTTCCTACAAAAAATAGCAAATAACTGTTCTAAAAGTTTTTTTTATGGATTTCCTACAAAAAATAGCATCTTTTAGAAATACTTATCCTACCTAAGATATGAGACAAAAACTAACCAAATTAAATTCGTCAATGTTTACAAGTTAAATACAAAATATCTAGCTCAGTTAGGAACAATTAAATGAAGAATGTGAACCAATAGTTTTTTTATTATTTTTTCCATACTTGAGTTTTGGGAGGTGAAAGCTTCCTTATTTGGTATAGATCATGGCCATGGTCTTGGAACAACCTTGACAATTCAGGTTGAATTATTAAGAAAAAGACAAAAATTACTTATTTCTTTTTCCAATTGATCTTTTTATCATTGTAGACCTCCTTCCTCTACCGCTTGCAATTGAAGACAGGTTGCTTTTGAAATTCAAAGCTAACCATCATAGAAAGTATGATTAAGCCAAAAAAATAAAAAACTAAAAGGAAACGAATTAGTAGCAGCTTAGAAACTTGACATTGTCTTCTACACCAACTTAGCTGTTTGACACTTCTTCAAATTCTGCCTAAATTAAGTTTGTGAAATTATTGAACTGATAATTGAAAGCAATCATGAAATTAAGGGAAAGAGAAGAAAAGTATAAGTCAATGGCTAGAGATTATCAATGATGTCAATGGTGTGACTTGAAGGCTTCAGACCTTATCTTCCTGCTAAATGTTTAACCTTTCTAGATTTGATCTAGGAGAACTTGGATCATGCTAAATCCTAGCCATTGACAGTAATTTCTCACTGCACAACAGGATTCAGAAGAAGCAAGACTCAGACAATAAAGAGCCAAAACTGTTTGTTATTTTCTCCATTTGTTTTGCTCAATATTTGTGGTCATCTTTCTATGTGTTTAGTAGATTCTATTAAATCATAATCTTCCTAAGCTTCTATTATTTTGATCAATATTTGTGGTCATCTTTCTATGTATTTATTTAGTGGACTCTATTAAATCATAATCTTCCTAAGCTTCTAAGATGGTTTTTTTTTTTTTTTTTTCTTTTTAAATTTGCAAGTGGAATATGGATTCTTATGGTTTTTTTTTTCGTATATGCAAATATAATCTGCAATATTGTTCTCACTGAATTTAGTAGGTATACATAGAGAGAAGGCAGGAACCTATATTTTGAAAATTTTCTATTACATGAAAGTCTTTTTTCTTTTATTGTAAAGTTTTTTCTCTTTTACATTGTACCTAAGGAATATTATAAAAGAGAATATAGAGATTGTGTATCTGACATGTTTCCCTGATGTTTAATATTTTTCTCCAATTTCAGTATGGCAGCAGCTTGAGCAAGAGAATTCCTCTTTTTTTAAGAAATATTATATCAGCCAACGTCTAATAGGCCAGATAACTATTTTCAATTTGCTTCTTCAAAGACAGGCTACTTATATGAGTAAAACTCTATCCATCTGAAATTGCTTCTTCAATATGTACACTTTTTTACATTTTTTTTCTAAAATCAATCTTTTCCTTTTTTTTATATATCATTTGCATGAATATTATTTTGATTTCCTTACCAATTAGCAAATTTTCTTCATAGATTAAACTTTCTATATATATATATATATATATATATATGTCATGGTTAGCTTACTTCAATGATTGTACCTTTTCATCTAGGAACTTCTAATGTAAAGCTTAATCTCATAAAGAAAGGATTACAGTGTATATTAAGCTTAATACTTTCACTCAAATGTAGCTCAAACTATGCATGTGAAAGGACCATAACGAGTGAAACATGTAGGATGATAAATACAATGACCAAAATTGATTGAGATAATAATCAAATTAATTAATAAAATAACTAGAATAGAGGTAACACAAATTTTTATCCACTAGCACATTTGGCTCCAATGTAATGCTTGCTATCCCAATATCTTAGGCTAATAGAAAAAGGATTACTAATGTATATCAAGTTTAATACTTTTGCACATATAGTATATTATGTATTTAGTAAGATGCCTACTTTATTTATAGATGCTAAAAAAAGTTAAGATATCTATCTTGAATATATCTTTATCTCCATGGAATATGCTATAATCAGCCAACAATAAGGAAATAAATACTGGAATTAGGAAAATAACACATTGAAATTTTGTAAATTCTCAAAAAGAGATATAAAGGATAATTATAAGCCTAAGCATGATTGCAACTTGCTATTTTTGTGCTACATAGGTGCATTTTTGCATTATTAAAAAATATAAAAAAATATAAATTTTGAAATTTCATGTAAAACTTAAATGAGAATATTCTTGAAGCAGAGAAAAAGATATAAAGCATAGTGCATGAAATATATATATATATTTTCTTTTGGGAGTGATAGGGGAGGCTTTAGTAAATTACAGGATAGAAAACAAATATCCCAATAACTACCTTCACCTAATATGGAGGCTAAATTAGATAGGCAATAGTTTGATTTGCTTCTTCAGACACATACTTGCAGTAAAGCTTTTAGAATTCATCAATAATAGAGAGTGACTACTCCTTGGAGTAGGGTAGTGACAATTAGCTTTTCTTAGGATGAAAACTTAATTTTAAGTTTTAATAAATTCACCACATTTTCAAATATAAATCCTTTCATTCTTAACTTGATATAGTTGGATGAAGTGGTGCTTATCCTAGTGTCACATCACTTTTCTTAGCCACTAGAGATTCTAAGTTTAAATGATGCATTACAAAATCTAAATCTAGGATAATGCATCTTCTAAGTTTAAACTAGAATAATTAAAATATAGGTTGATCTACATCCACTTCTCTCTTAAAAAGAAAATTGACATATTTGAGAATATTTTCAATTATTCTAATTCAAGAATGATTAAAAATTTTTAATTGTATATTTATGTGTTATGATTTAGTAAGCATTTAGGTAAAAGTTTTATATCTATTCATGAAATTATTGCAAATTGCATCTTGTTATAGGTATCTCTTTTCATATGGATAGATTATTGTTATTGGAATTTATGATATCATTTTATTCTGTATGCGAGATTTACATTTTTCTTATAGCTAAATTTAAGTTCATGAATGTTTAAAACTATCAAGCATGTCTAATGTACTCGTTTAACCATTGGATAGAGTCATCAATGATCTATGAAATATAAGAGCAAATTTTAAAATTTAAAATGTTGTTTAAGCTTTTAATTTTTTGCCAATTATTTATGGAAAGTGAGAACATACTAATGGAAAAGGTATGGTCTCTTATTATGGAGGAAAAGGTTTAGGATAAAATGGAAAATATACGTTATTAAATGTCGAAACTAATGACCTTTTGAGTGATGAAGGCTTATCAATTAGAAGTCCATAAGATGGCAGATTAATATATGGTTTAAGAGAGGATTTGTAGAACAAAATTTAGTGAGGCAAGTACTATAAAGGAAAGGTAGATTAGTAATCTTAGGATGAAAAAAATTATAAAATTAGTTAATGAAAATAACTTATGAAGCAAGTAGCATAAAATAATACTTTATAGGAAGGATGCATGTTGCAAAATTATTGGATGTATTTGAAATTATGCTAAAAATATTTTGAAAGTAAAGCAAACCAAGCTATAAAATAGTAGGTGCATCTTGCCTTTACTTAGATAAGATTTTAGGTTCAAACCTTAAGAGATAATTATTTAAGTGCTTAGCTCAGTAATTATCATATAATTTGATAGTGCCCATCATTATTCTAAAAAATGCAAAAGAAACATTTGAAAAATAAAAGATGCTTTTGTCTTTTTAATCAAGTTAGAAATAAAAATTTAATTGAAAGTTTACATGATATATGGATAGGAGTCAAAGTTCTGAATTATCCCTTTTTTTATTTTTTTATTCTTTGATCATATTTATATAGAGGGATTGGTGGAAGTATAGAGGAAGTGTGGTTATTCTTTTTATTCTTTTTAATTATTCAACTTACTTGTCTTGTTCAAAGCACATTTACTTATTTGCCCTACAAAAGCATTAAAATTGTATGCTTAACTTAAAAAATTAAGAGTTCTACTAATCTAGCATGAAAAGAATTTCTAAACTTTCAATGTAGTATAATAAGAATATTAATATGCCCTTTGTGTGTATATCCCTTCAACTCTAATGATAGAATGGGAAAACGATGCACAATAAGATTGCTATATGTGATTAGTTTCTATAAGCCTCATGTCCCTAATACTAGTTGGGATAATAATAACCAAACTATATAAATACTCAATAAGATCCAACGCATCTAAGATATATCAATGATGCCAACAATGCCTCACTATAGGATTGCCTATTCACATTTCTTTGACTTATAATAATATGAAAGACCAAAAATCTATACGTACAAATTCTATAAGGAATTTATCAGTGATTGGCTTGCAGATTTGTACTCTATATGCAGCTCTACATAGTGTATAAAATCTAAAAGAAGTTATTGATAAACAAGATAGCAGACTCCTTTTGTTTTGGCAAGATTTATTAGTGATGCAATGGATTTAACAATTTCAAGTTGTAAGTCAATGAGTTTTTTAGTTGTTGGGTCATGGCCCTTGTTTCTGGGGATTTTTCATAAATTATTTCTAAATATTCTCTATTTGTGTATTGATCCTTTTATTTTCATATATGTACAAAAATCCTTATAAAGTTTTATTTTTGAATATATAAGTCCTTCTGCCAGTTTTCATCAACTAAACTCTCTTCATGGTTGACTAGGTTCGTAGGACAAAAATGGCTTTGCCTTAAATGTAAATGAGGCTTGAGACTTTGCACCTTCTCACTTACATTTTACTCACTTGAGACAAGTTGCTAGGCAACAATGGTAGAGATGCTTAGGTTAACATTTTGATTAAGTTTAAAAGCTCAAGACAAAAATATTTAAAAGACATAAAAATAGAATATCTCATGCTCATCTAAATAATCCAAGGGATGTTTGAGGAAGAAGTTACACGATTTTAGAGATTGGATACAAATATAGAAAAGATAGGGAGATTAAAATGCAAATATAAAAGATTTTGGCACGGGGTCTAAGAAAAGGTCTCTCACCATATATTTCCCTGGTATTTGTTCCTAAATAGCAGTTTCTTCTCTAAACATCTGAACACCAAATGGTGTATGAATGTTTAAGTGTCGCCACACATCAGTGTAAGATTTTTAATACAAAATGGACTAATATATCATAACTAAATTGCCTCATTTCTCCAGAGGAAATTCAACAACATGCCATTGGTCAAGCTTCAATTTCTTCAGCAGCAGAATGTGGGCCAAGCAATGCAAATCCTCGAAGTGTTATCAACTATGGTGGGTCCTCAAGACATCCAAACATCAGTGTAAGATTTTTAATACAAAATGGACTAATATATCATAACTAAATTGCCTCATTTCTCCAGGGGAAATTCAACAACATGCCATTGGTCAAGCTTCAATTTCTTCAGCAGCAGAATGTGGGCCAAGCAATGCAAATCCTCGAAGTGTTATCAACTATGGTGGGTCCTCAAGACATCCAAACATCAGTGTAAGATTTTTAATACAAAATGGACTAATATATCATAACTAAATTGCCTCATTGCTCCAGAGAAAATTCAACAACATGCCATTGGTCAAGCTTCAATTTCTTCAGCAGCAGAATATGGGCCAAGCAACGCAAATCCTCGAAGTGTTATCAACTATGGTGGGTCCTCAAGGCATCCAAACATCAGTGTAAGATTTTTAATACAAAATGGACTAATATATCATAACTAAATTGCCTCACTGCACCAGGGAAAATTCAACAACATGCCATTGGTCAAGCTTCAATTTCTTCAGCAGCAGAATGTGGGCCAAGCAACACAAATCCTCGAAGTGTTATCAACTATGGTGGGTCCTCAAGACATCCAAACATCAGTGTAAGATTTTTAATACAAAATGGACTAATATATCATAACTAAATTGCCTTACTGCTCCAGGGGAAATTCAACAACATGCCATTGGTCAAGCTTCAATTTCTTCAGCAGCAGAATGTAGGCCAAGCAACGAAAATCCCTCAACTTCTATCAACTATGGTGGGTCCTCAAGACATCCAAACATCCAGGTTGATGTTTCTAATTTGTGGCCACAGAGAATAGGCAATCCAGAGCAAATTCTACAACATGCAACTGGGAATGCTTCAGCTTCTTTAGCAGCAGAATATGGGCCAAGCAACGCAAATCGTCAAAGTGTTATGGACTATGGTGGATCCTCAAGATATCCAAACATTCAGGTTGATGTTTCTAATTCATGGCCACAGAGAATGGACAATCCAGGGCAAATTCTACAGCATGCAACTGAGCAGCAAGCTTCAGCTTCTTTACCCGTAGAATATGGGCCAAGCAATGCAAATCCTCCAAGTGTTATCAACCATGGTGGGTTCTCAGGACATTTAAACGTCCAGGATGATGTTATTGATTTGTTTCCTGAAGATGGAGTGGGCATCTCAAGGCAAATTCAACAATATGCAACTACTAGGCATGCTTCAGCTTCTTTAGCAGCAGCAGAATGTGGGCCAATCAATGCAAATCCTCCAAGTGGGTTCTCAGGACATTCAAACCTTCAGGATGATGTTATTGATTTGTTTCCTAAAGATGGAGTGGGCATCTCAAGGCAAATTCAACAATATGCAACTACTAGGCGTGCTTCAGCTTCTTTAGCAGCAGCAGTAGAATGTGGGCCAATCAATGCAAATCCTCCAAGTGGGTTCTCAGGACATTCAAACGTCCAGGATGATGTTATTGATTTGTTTCCTGAAGATGGAATGGGCATCTTAAGGCAAATTCAACAACATGCAACTACTAGGCATGCTTCAGCTTCTTTAGCAGCAGCAGAATGTGGGCCAATCAATGCAAATCCTCCAAGTGTCATCAACCATGGTGGGTTCTCAGGACTTCCAAACAACCAGCTTGGTGTTACTAATTTGTGTCCCTCGAGGATGGACATCCTAGACAAAATCCTATATCATGCAACCGGGACTTCTTTAGCAGCAGAGTTTGTGCCAAGCAATGCAGATCTTCTAAGTGCTAGCAACAATGCTTCATTTCCTGTTGGGAACATCATGGAAACAGAAGAACCAAGAATGTTAATGTCCCAGGAGGTGATAGGAGCAGCAAACAAGTCATATCCTAGCTATCAGGGCAATTCAGAATTTAGAGATGATGGTCTCTTGCCAATACACTCATCAAATGTAGATGTTGATGGTGCAGTTCAGAATTCAGAATTTACCATGCCTCCTCTTATTGAGGATCCATCTTCATTTAAATCTTCTGCTTCTCAATATTCAGTTGAGCTGTACCCTGATGTTGATGAATGTTTAGGCGGATATTTTGATCTGCCTCCCGACCAGTTGGCTAATCTTCTCTTCAAAGCTGAAGATGATAGACATTCGTCTGGACCTTCTAACCAGATTCCTAACCATTTCAGTCTCTCTGGTTTAACAAGTGAAGGTGCGTGTGCAATCTAACTCAGTGCATTATTTTTCTTTCTTTTTCATTTCTTACATATATTGGAGAATTATGTAGGTCTCCCTTCATTTGATCACGAAGCAGATTTAACTTCTCATTAGAACATCCAATGAGTTCAACATCATGCAGGAGAGATGTAAATAATTATACATACGGACAGACTCAGAGATCTAACATTAGGCATCATACTCTGTTCTATGACACTGTTTCCATAACATAATACAACTGGTTGCTGTCCTATTTATTTGTAGTTTTGTTCATCCTTGTCAAAAGAAGTGCAAGTCATACAACACCAGCTTTTCCAGCAACACCTGTTGACTATGCTGGAGAACTAATAAATCCATTTATGAGGCAGGAGAAATGCATGGAATATAGCATAGAAGCTTGATCAGGAGTAGGATAGGGGGAGGGTGGTCAGTCTGTCAATTAAACTGGGTGAATTGAGAAGAGGTTTAAGGATGCATTAAAATGGAGACATGGATATTCAAGATACAACATTAACAAGCAGACAAATATGGTAATGAAAGAAGACAGAGAGAGCTAAAATTGGTACCACAGTGAGCCTGGAGAAAGCCAGGATCTTGTTGTAACTGAAAGACATACTAACTTCAGGAGTAAATTATTGCAGACTGAGAAGCTTGACAACATAGGCTAATGAAGGGATAACTTTTAAAGTTGGGGTCTCAACTTGTTCTCATTGCTATATTATCTTTATCAGATAGATTACTCACAGTTATGCTGATCTGGTCCGGTCTACCTTATTTTGAGCAAAATCTGGTCAGGAATTGATTAATAAGTCCTTTTATATATTGCACCTCCCTTCCTTTCTTAAAAAGTCCTTTAGGTTGGATATTAAAGAATGTATGATGTTCTTTGTTTTGTCTCTTTGTAAAGGAATTGATCAGGAGAAATTATCTTTTGAAAGATATCTCTTCGTCATGCATAAGCCTCATAACATCACGTATGACTTATTAAATATGGAAGTCAACTATTAATTTTGGCTTTAGGAATGCAGAAATATTGCAGACCTCTTGGCAGTTGACTAGGACTTTCGGTTACAGGGCAAAATTTGAAGTCAGACTCTATCATTCATTCTTTTGTTGTTTACATGCAAACGATGTTTAATAGCGTATGTTTAGCAAAATATAATTTTATGATTGTTTCATTCTTTTGTTGTTTATATGCAAACGATGTTTAATAGCGTATGTTTAGCAAAATATAATTTTATGATTGTTTTTCAATACCAGTTTAATATTAAAAAATTTTGCTGGAAAAAAATTACATCTGTTACTTCATTTCACTCTGGAACTTTTGATGCAAAACAGAATATAAAATATCACAAATGAACTCATTGTTCTAATGCAAACTTGTCATTTGTCATAGAACTTGCTCCAACTTCTTCAGGAGAAGATGGTATTTCAAGTTTTATCAAACCTGGTGGGTCCTCTGGGCATCAAACAATCCAGAAAGGTGGTGATGCTTCTGTTGGTGGCCATAGACTGATCATGCCAACAAGCATGTAGGCAATGGAGGAATGTTTCCAGTGGTGAAGTGTACAATAAACAAGACAGATCATGGCTTTCTAAACAATTCAGTATTGGCTCTCTACTGATGTTAATCACTCGGGAACAGTTCCTGATCCACTCTCTTAAAATTTGGAGTTGACTGAAACCAAATGACAAGCGTGTCCATCATGACAATACATCTTCACTTATGATGAACATCTGAATCATGTTCCTCGAATTATCAGATTCCCTGATTCGACAAGTGCTGGTATGGTATATTTGTCTCCTGCCTCAAAAATAAACTCATTTTTCTGCATTTTCCTCGAATTATCAGATTCCCTGATTCGACAAGTGCTGGTATGGTATATTTGTCTCCTGCCTCAAAAATAAACTCATTTTTCTGCATTTCTTTTTTTTTTTTTTTTTGTTCCTGCTGCACCAGACATAATCCTTTCTGCTTTTTAGCATTTTAAATATTATTGGTGCATCATGGTCTGTCTACTTCCCTTTTGTGGGATTATGTAATTTTGCATACTTGATGGAAAATAAGTCCAAATCCTATAGCTTCAAACTCTTAACTTCTCTTTAGAGGTGTTAATCGAACCATGCCAGCCTAGCATGAGACGGACCGTGCTAGGCACAACATGCTACAATAGCCATGCCTGAAATGATACGGCCCATCTGGTGGGCCATGCCTGACCAACCCCTAAGGCCTGCGGATCGTGCCAACACAACAGCCTATAATGGGTTGATTTGTTAATGGACCCCTCGAGCACTAATGGGCCAACCCGTTGGCATGCTAGACTAACCTACGTAACGGCACGCGCCTGGCACGCTAGGCACGCGCCTGGCATGCTAGGCATGGCTAAAAAAAAGACAAAAATAACAACCAAAAAAGGCTAGTTAGAAAGGGCATTTTCGTTTAATTCCCAAAATACCATCCATAACAACCAAAATAGTTAGTTTTCAAGGATATTTTAATCTTTCGGTTAAGAGACTTTTTTATCTTTTCCAATGGCCATAAAACTTTATTTGGATCATTTGGAAGCCCCTCAACTTTTATAAATAGGTCCCAACTCTTCTCCGCTCTCATAAGTCCTTCTCATCTTCCTAAATTTTTCAAATTCAGACTACAAGCTCTCTAAACCTTTCTAAAGTTCTCCAAAGCTCTAAAATCTTCCAAATTCTCCTTGGCTGTCTTAATTTTTTCGTACTTTCTTCTTAGCTATCCTAATCTTTCTTTTATTTTCTACTCTCTACTTGTACTCTCTATCCTCTACAATCAATAATATTCATAATATTCGGTGCTCATAGCTTTCTTTATTTTCTACTCTCTATCTTCTACAATCAATAATATTTGGTACTCGTAGCTCTCACCAACCCCACCAACCTTGCGGCCAAGTATTCGAGTTCAACGTCGACATGATGGAGTATGAGGCACACTAGTCAGAGACTGAACTCTATATCCCTAAGCCCACTGTTGCCATCGGTGCCACGTCAACGGCTATAAGGTGTAGAGCTAGACCCAGTCTGGCAGTACTTTAATATCGAAAATAACACCAGCATCCGGCAAGGGGTTTCGTACAGTTATTCTTAGAATTAAATAGAAAATAATTATTAAAATTTATTATATATAGTGATTTTTACGTTTGCCAAAAGTTTAAGATTTGAAAATTATATGAAAAATGCTTTAAATCCTGCTATAAAAAAATTTCTTAAAACACTACTAAATCTAATTGTTTTAAATAAATTTATGATTACAAAAAATATATATAATTTTATATTTCAAAAATTTTGATAGTAGAATAGTACTTATGTCTGACAAATATAGTTGAATTATCTTATATATGCGTTACTGCTCATTTTAATATTACAAAAAAGAATTCTTAGTTTTAAATTAATTGAACACCCACACACTGCCACCATCATTCATTATCATGCAAACAGTATTCATGTATCACATACATAATAAAAAAATTTTAATTACTTTAGATAATGCATCTAATAATAATGTTGCTACTAAACTACTTAAATCACATCTGCATCCCATCTTATATGAAAAATTATTTTATATTAAATGTACATGTCATATAAAGTTAGGGATGCTATTAAATATATACATCAGAAGACTTTAAATCTTTATCTAGTGCCTATGGATTAAAATATAAACAATTTTTATTAGATATAAAATATAAATAAAATTCAATATATTTAATGCTACAATCATGTGTGTATATAAAGATATTATTACTATGTTTTATTATAGTCGCTTTCTTGATGAACCTTTATTAGAATATCATTGTCAAAATTCTGATGTTATTATGCAATTTTTACACTATTTTTATGAAGCTACTAATATTTTATCCAGTATTTATTATCCTACCTCTCCCTTATTTTATGATAAATATTAGTAATTATTTTTTTAGAATATAGGGGAAGTGATAATTTTAAAAGTATAATTTTATCGATGAAAATAAAATTTAATAAATATTAGAAAAAAAATTATATTTTTAATGTTTAGCTTTATTTATTGATCCTAGAGCTAAATTAAAGGGTTCATATATAATATTAAAATTAATTTTTAAAAATATAAATTATGAAAAAAAAAGCTTAATATATTTAATGAAGAAATTATAAATTTATTAAATAAAATATTTATATTATATGATTAAAAATATAATAAAAGTAAAAGATCCTTAAATTTCAGGACTTCTTTGTTTAATAAACAAAGAATCGTCACTTCATCATCTTTACCTATTTAATTAAATATTTATTTGACTAACAATATTATGAACTTTCTAACTCAAAAAGAAATAGATAATTTTGATATTTTGGCCTAATGAAGAGCACAAAAAAATAATTATTCTATGCTCTCCATCATGGACTCCTGATCTACTAATCCAAGAGCCGATTGAGACTCCGATATGATGACATATCTAGAAGTAGAAAATTAAAGATGAAAGACGGATATGTTGACATATCTAGAAGTAGAAAATTAAATATGTGATCTATTACGTTCTTGGAGACCAGAGAAGATAAATGACTATGGATTGCGTCAATATAAGTCTCAAAAAAAAAAAAAAGTATATCTAATTTATTTTATTTAATTTCTCCAAAATTAGTTTTAGAATAATAAAATTAATAATAAATAAAATTTTGCATAGTAGGTTGGACCTAAAAAGATGAAGATTGAAAGATTGAAGGCTTTCTCTAAACGTCTTCTTAAAAAAAAAGTGCCAGCACCATGGTCCAGTATGCGGACCGACCTATGTGACACACGGGCTAGCATGTTTCACCCTGGATCAGGCCTGTGCACCGTATTGGGCCGGCCCCAACATTGTCAGGCCATGCCGGTATGGCCCATGTACTGTGGTAGACTGTGCCGTGCCGGCACAGTGGCCCACAAGCAAAGCGGATCACTATTTTTCTTTTCTTTTTTTTTTTTTTTTTCCTATCTAGCACTTTTGCTAAAAACAATCATCTCTCTCTCTCTCTCTCTCTCTCTCTCTCTCTCTCTCTCTCTGCAATTTTCACTCTATAGTCCCTTAGTTAAATATCATCTCTCGTCCACCTCAATCCCTTCTCAAGTCTAACGTCTAGGACTAGGATCCCATAATGGATTTGTAAACACCTTGGACCCCTCCTCCATCCATGCCTTCTCAACCAAAATTGGCTTAATTTTTGTGGGTACCAATCCAGATGCGGAATGAGCCAACGAAGAGGCTCCATCCGACCTAACAATTGATGCAAAATTTTAATTTTATTAATTTATTAATTTCTATGTCTAAACCATAGAAAATTTAGTGCTAGGTTGAAGGAAATAAATTAATTTTCTTTAAAAAAATAAGAAAAAAATAAAAAATTATGGATTAGTGATTTAATAAATAAAAATATTAATTTTTAAGTATTATTATGCCAAAATTAATCCCATATTATCAAGCTGATGCTTTTAATTTTGTGCTTCAATGAAGGTAAGGATCCCTTATATATTCACCTGTATGACTATGATTGCTTGCATGTATGCTATATGGTTTAAATATAGTAAATTTTTGAAACCAAGTGTATTTTAAATTACATGAGTGAAATATGCTTGTCACAGTAAATAATTTTAGAAAATTAGAAAGCAAAGATAAATTAAAATTCGAGTATTGAACTAACCACATGAATGTTGGCAGGCTGCAGGCTAAAAGTGTGGTGTGTTGCCTAGCTACATGTTAAAGTGTGGTATTGCTGGACCATAGGCTAAAGTGTGGAGAATGGTTGTGACCATACCCAATGCTAGTAAAAGAGTACCCTGTTGGATATGACCTATAATAATAATAATACTAATAAACAATCAAATTGAGTAAGATCTGCATACTAATTGCATGTAGCATGAAATGCTGGTGATGCTATTTAAAAATATGGTTATGTATATTAGACTATTATTTAATGTCTCATGATTGAGTATTTGAGTATTGACTAGATTATTGCATAAAAATTTAAATCCAATGCTTGCATAATTTGTCTAAGCTATGTCTTTTTATTATTATTATCATTATTATTGTTGTGGTTATTGCTAATATATTTGTACGAAGATTTACGGTGAGCTCACATTATTATTTCATCTATTTTTTCAGGGTTACAAGATGCTTAATCGTATGGGTTGATCAGAAATTTGGAGTGAATTTTAGTTAACTTTTGTATCTGATATTAATAGAGATTTGGAGTGAGTTTTAATTAGCTTTTATATCTGATACCTAATATATCTAAACTCTATTAGTTGATTAATAAAATAATTGATTGGGTCAAATCTATTTATCTATGGTTATTTTGAATTTGATGATATCCAAACCTAATTCCATTACCTCTATCTGTCATCCATAATATAATTCTAAATTCTAATATTCTTCATCAGTTTGGTTCTTGTTTTGGCATTTATTTTCCGTATGCAACCTTGCTTTTGGTTATTGTTGATCTTAGTAATCATCAAAGTTCCCCTAAATTTGGAGAGGAGTCTTGGGTGGATGCAGAAGAATAGAGTGGAATATTCATTGAACCATATTCGGTTCCGAGACAAATTGAGCTAAAGAGCCCAACCAAAGGAGGATAAGTTCGACCCAAAAGCTTGACACATGAGCTGGTTTGTGACATAGCCGCACATCTCAAAACGTATCCTTAAGGGATATGTAAGGTTTGATGGAATATTTAATTTCAAAATAATAGCATTAGCAATAACATTTTATTTATTAAAATAAAATATTTTTATTATTAACTAGTAAAAGTTTCCGTATATTTTCTTTGTTCTTTTCTATTATTTATTTCAGTAATGTCAAGATCAACTTATTCGTTCATCCTTAAGCTATTGAGATCCTATCGCATGCTTGTTGTTTGCATGCTCTTGAAAAAACAATGAAAGATAAATGTGGTGAGTTAAAATAGCTAAGTAAGAATCTTAAAATGCAGGGCAATATGATACCAAGAATCTTAAAATGCAGGGCAATATGATACCAACATAATCAGAGCAATATGGTACCAACATGATCAAGATTATATAACATCGATATGATCAAAACAATCAAAACAAGCATAACTAGATAAAATACGTATGTATCATAAAATAAAATCATTTGCAAAGGAAATTTTTTTCACTTTATGAGACAACATCATATAAAGTCAAATAAGATAATCAAATGCTAACATAAATTCTAGCTAGACAAGTAACTCATCTAATTAACATAATCAAACTTTGGATTGGCTATGACCACATACTACTTTATCCATGGTAGTGCTATCTCAATATCATGCACAATCTATCCGTGATAGGGCTACCGTGTAGCACATACATCCTACTCACATAGTACCACATATAATTTATCCCATGCAATCTATGGGACAACTCAATACAACCTATCCACGGTGAGGCTAACTCAGTCCTACATATAACTTCTTATGGTGGGGCTATTTCAATGCTACATACAATATGGGCTAACTCAATACCACATGCAATCTACTTGTGGTGGAGTTATCTCAATACCACATACAATATGCATGTAGCAGGGCTCTCTTGGTACCACATACAGTCTATATATGGCGAGGCTAATTTAGTACATGATTAGTCTAATAGTCCGTTATTATGTTTATAATTTATTCAAGCTCAATAACATCGTGTTATACTATGCTGCTCATGCATATAACTCTATATATCATTCAAAACTTATTTTATATTGTACCATATTTTACTAATCATGTATATAATACACAGTTTCTTCAAAACTCGAATCATGCCATGGTATGTCATACCGGTCATGTATATAAACCGATTAATTATTCAGAATTCATTTATGCCATGCAATATAGTGCATTCAAACCAGATCCACAAGAAAGATGCAAGGGATTCTTAACCTATCCAAATGGATCAATTTCAACTCTGAAACACACCTCTGCTAGATGAATATGAATGCGAGGAACTAATGCTAGATTCAAGCTTTCCTTGCTTTGATCCCTATGTACCTGCTCCTTCGGCAAAACAAGGACAAGGACTATTCAGTAGGGACTCAACAAAAAATGGCAGTCAATCCAGTGGACATGGAACAAGAAAAATTTCTGGTCATATGGTTATTCATAGTTGTGAAGGGGAAAAGAGAAAAGAATGACCACTCCATTCCAGATGAGCTGTGACTTCACTACATTCCAGATGGATGTATGATATCTGAAAACAACATGAATGGATTATATTTTTCATACTAGGGATAACAAGTTAAAAGAACACAAAACAAAATCCATATTTCTTCACAATCTTGAAGTTTGAAGTCCATCTCTCTTTTTCCTGCTTTTTTTTTTTTTTTTATTTGGAGGGGAAACAAGAAAACATCTTTAAACTCAAAGCTAGGTGGCAACAACACTGGATATAAAAACTACCACATATGATTACAATAACAGGGTGGCTACATGTCAACCAGTTTGTAGCCATAAACTTTTAGCTAATGAAAGCTCTGAGGCCAGTTTAATGAGGCTTGATGGTAACACCTCCGAGGATGATCCCACCCTTCCACCAGTCACTGTCATCTCCATGCATGACAAACGCCACTTTGCCCTCAGTGCTGGAAGGCAAGCTGAACTCCCCACAAGGGATCTCATGCCACACATTGCTCTCTTTTCTATAATTCTCCAGGACTTCAGTTCTCCTCTTCTTGTGCCCATCTGGAAGGGTCACTTCAAATGTGATTTCGGATGAGTGCCACCCAAATGCATCATCCTTAAACTTGATTATGTAAAGGACTTGGTAGCTTGTGGAAGGGTTGAGTTTATGTGCATCAATGTTCCCCTTGGCTTCAATCCAGTTCACCTGAATAAGCTCTGCACCTTTATCAAACTTTAGCTCACTGGCCAACAAAAAGTTAGCATTAATTAGCACCAGGAATTGATATTAAGGCTCCCAAGAATTTGATAAAGGTAAATGACTTGAGACCACTTGCAATTGACATTTGGCCATACAAAATTTAGCTCAACAGCAAGCTATGTAATTCCAAACCAATTTAACCCAACTCGAACCAGAATCCAACCTAGTATGAAAATTTTTAAACACAGATCAGGTTGGATTTTAAGATCTTTCTCAATGAGATTTTGAGTCGTTACAGTCAAATTCAGCTTGCATGCTCTCTAGATTTTAATCGCTAATGTTATATATAATTCGAGCTGGGTTTAAATCAATTGTCAAGTACTGGCCAAACCATTAACCAAGATGGTATATATTTCTCAGGCATATTGTCAGCCCAATTTTGGGATAGATTTTGTTCCCAATCTTAAGTATCACCTAGAATGTGCTTCCATATTTTAAATTTTGTTTATTATTTTTGTAATCTTTTGTTATCCTACTTAAGGGGGATAATAATAGTTGAGAAAAAATTAAATGTTTGATACCTTGATTCATATTTGTTCAGGGCCACCCACTGCCAGAACCTTGGGTCATTCCCCCATGTTATGTGCAAAGCTTTTGCAGAGATGTAGAGACTGCCATCATCTTCTAGATAATTTGCTTGCTGTGAAAACGTAATAAGAATGAGAAAGTAGAGTGAATAAAAAGATGGAATGGAAAAAAAATATATTACAAATAAAAATCACACACACACACACACACATATATATATATATATCTGCACATATATTGGAGTAGTTCTAAGCCAAAATATCATTGATCAAATTTCTCTAGTTCATTGAATTGAAATGTTTCAATTTTCTTTGCTTCAATTTTTCACATCACAGCAAACCAAAGATTTATGAGATCAATTTTTTTTTTTCTTTTTTCAGATGATAAATATTTTTCAAGAACATACATTTTGATAATAATCTTAAAATACTATCATTTTTATTTTGTTAAAAAAAAGAAGAAGAAAATGTGAAGATGCAAAATCTTGAGAGAATAACAATAATAACTAAAACTCTTAAGAAATCCTTCGAAAATTTCTTTTACCAATAAGAAAAGCTAATAACAAGATTTGCTGCAATTAATCATCTCTTAATTGCAACATGGAGATGGAAGAGTGAAGGTCTGCTTTCTAACTTACGTTGTCTGGTTCACCAGGCCAGTGAGGGCCGTGGATTTGTTCATGATGGCCTGAGTGGTTCATCTTCTCTGCTCTTCTTTGCTTCTCTTTTAGCCTCGAATGGTATTCTTATGTATATATCTATATATGAGTATGAACATGGCTTTATTAAAGAATGTTTTTAAGTCTCTATCATGGGACCATTTTCTTTAGCGTTGTCTGGGCTGGAAAATTTCTTTAAGGGACCGCGTCACCTCGGTGCAACTTTTTATAAAGCCATGGTGGCTAATGCCCACATGGAGGATAAAGACGAAGCTAGGTATCACCCGGTTGTACGTAAGTCCATTAACGAAGTAATCGTGCTGCTATTATCCTCATCGAGAGCATGGCATGGGCATCGCCATATGGTTGGATGAGCTCATGTCCACCTTACCATCACATCTATCTTTCCACCAGCTGAAAGTATAGGTTAGAGGAGAAGCCTAAAACATTGAGATGATGTGTGAAGTACTGGATAGAAGCCCAAACAATGACAGGATATATATAAGAAATAATGCATGTTAATTAAAGATAATAAATATTAAAATTAAAATAGAAATGAGTTTGGATTGGGATGTGTATAACAATGCTCTGATGACTATTTTCATCCCCTCGAATAAGTTTTTGATGAGCTATCCTCAAGATATAATGATCTGGCTTCGATTGAAGGTATGATGCAGAAGCTCTTTCAGATGTCCAAAACCTCAGAAGAAAAGAAAAAAAAAAAAGGATGGAGCTTTGAGGAAAATCAGAAGAATAGAGAAAAGTTGTTGTTTAGACCTTAGACCTAGAGCCTATTTATTGGCTTGGTCCAATGGCTATATAGTCCTAAAATTATCTCTAATCACGCATTGATTACATATCCATGATTACATGATGGGTGATAGCTAGGGTGCTTGGTTGCTTTCGCTGTGGTTTTCTAAAGTGATCGGAAGTTCTATATGGGGTCATGATTCAAATAAGAAGAATATTTATACTATATCCTAGGATACCATATGTAAGCCACATGACGAAGGGGGTTTAGGGCTAATAGATATAAACAAATGGTAGAAGAATTTAGTAGAATGAAATGCAGGCAAACTGCTATTAAATCCACTAAGTTTATGTGTCCATATTTTCTATGCTAAGTATAAATTCTATCACGCTCCAAACTCGAAGGTGGATACAGGACATAACAATTGAATGTACACTTGTAGAAATAAAATTTATAGTATACGAAGCGTTCAGACCTAAAACTTGTACTCAATTAAATGTTATTAATAATAATGACTAATTATTTATTGAATAAAACTAAACATTGTTCGAACATAAATCCAAATAAATTAAAAACAACCATAGGTAGATAACATATATTCCAAACTCTAAATTTTCTTACAACTCAAGTAAAGTAACTACAATTTCATATAATACTACTAGTTCTTGGCAGCTTCTACCTGATTTATGTAATAATAATGCATGCATAAATCAATATAAATCATATTAATTTGACAAGTAAATTTAGTCATATTCAAGGCTTGTGACAAGTAAATAAATAAAAGTAGTTTTTATATTTCAAAATCCATGATAATACTCTCCAATCAATAACCTACAGTCACATATAATTCTTATGGCAGGACCATGAAATAAAAATCGAATGTAACCCTATGGCATGGGTCATAAGCACGAGCCACATATATCCCCTATAGAAGGGTCTCGGTATCGCAAGCCTTCGTACATATCCCGATAGGCTGGATTTAAAACACAAGACGTAGTCTGACTTAGAGCTTTTAACGTACATATATATACATGTCTTTAACTTTTATACAACAAGAGTTTACCCGTTTATATAAATTCGCATATCATAATTCCATGTTCAAGAAATTCGTGCCATTAAATTTATAAATAAATGACAACTGAACTGAATAATTTTCATTAAAAATCAAACTTGATAGGTAACAGAAAATAACCCACTTACTTGATCCAATTTTTTCTATAATAATACACATAAGGAAATTTTAAAACTATTAAGCTAGCACTTCATATTATAAAAATCTAAATTTACTAAAAATCATAAAAATGACCTTTCTTTTAAAGCATGCCATATTATGAAATTCCATCACATATCAAAAATAACCATATTTTTAAAATAATAAATACTAAGCATAATGAATTTCAGAATGTTTGCAAAAATGTAGAATTTGATAATATTCAAATACACTATTTTGACATGTAATATGATGAAACAACTAAATTTTTCATAAAATTAATTATGATAACTATATTTCTGAAAATTTAAATAATAATAATAATAATCAATATTATTTTATTCTTTCAAAAATATTTTAATTATGAACAAGAATACTTACCAACCCAAATTGTTGCTGGAACAGAAGAAATGTCGAAGATTTTGGCTCACGATTCAAGCCCATGTTCTTCTCCTAAAACACTGATAAAACCAAACCTATTTAGTCCTAACTCTATCTAGGAAGATTAGGGAAGTTTAAATAACATACTTATACCACCTTAGATCGGTTCCAAGAAGAACCTGCCCTTCTTCCTTTCTTCCTTTGCTCTTCCCCCTTTCTCTCCCTAATATTTCAATTATTCCTTCACAATGTAGCCTTCATCACTCAGTAATAGATAGAGAAGGGTTTTGGATCGAAGGTTTTCTTAAGTTTTACTCTAACCCAACTCCTCATTCCAAATATATTTAAGAGGAAGACATATCATCTCATCCTTTGCTTTGACTTTCGAGCTTAAAGAGTCTCGCTTCCCTGCATCCAGTCTTGATTGGTCAAAAGGAAAGGGGTCTCATAAATTTAATGACAATTGATGTGCATCAGCAATATGGAGATAGATTTGTAAAGTTGTCCCAAGTTATCGTAACATTTATTGTAGTTCATTGGCAGTAGAAGTTCTATTAAGATAGAGACACAACCATGATTTTCTATAATTCCTTATCAATAAACTACCCTTTGGGTACAATGTAGATACCACTTCTCTTTTATCAACTTTTGATACTCTAATTATTTAGGGCAACAAATGGAATCATATTCTTTTGGAGAATAGTAAAAAAAAAAAAGTTGTAAAAACTCTAGTTGGAGGGATAGATTGCAGAGATGTATTATCTTGAGGACCTAGCTATAAGTTAAAAATATTTATGAAAGAAATTTATAGTATTATGACAAGTGCTGCTGAAAACCTAACCCAACCTAAAGCAAAAATGATTTAAAAGTTCAAGGTTCATCTGCAGATGTTATTCGTTCTATGGAGATTGTGGCATAAAGGATTACCAACCTCGTCTTTTCTTGCTCACAAGATAACTTCTATCTCAAATATATGCAAAAGATGCAATTGCGATACTAAAACCTTGCATCATTTGTTCCTTCATTATTCAAGCTCTAAGCCAGTATGAGATTTTTTTTATCAACTATATTCTTATTACTCAATTATTCCATCAGGCTCTGGTTTTTCTTACCACAAGACCTATGAATAACTTGATAAGTAAGACTCATATATTTCTGTCATATTCTCTAATATTCTCTATGGTTTATTTGAAAGGCCTATAATGATGATAATTTAGGTAGTAAGAATGACTATAGCTCAAACTAACGAATGCATTAATCTGTCTAGCTTTGTATCACCTAATATATCTGGTACATGAAGCTTCTTTCCATATAGTCTTATAAAATCTCATACAAACTTTACTTCTTGGGCACTCGCACAGCCAAATTATATTAAGGTGAACTTTCATGGTTCGATTCATCCTCAAACTTCTAGTGTAGGAGTAGCAATACGAGACTATGAGAGACTCCTTGCTTTAGCATTATTTTTATCAACTTCTTCAGCTATGAAATTGAATCAAAATTCTAAAATTATTCTAAAGACGATTCATCTACTATTGTAGCTTAGATTAATGGTCAATCAGATTGTCAACACCCTTTCTCAAGGAATATCCAATTTACCACGTCTTCAAACCAAGGGATGGAGTGTTCACATATCTACACGAAGGCAATCCAAGCAGCTAATTACTTAGCAAATTGGATAGTATTAAAAAGAAAAAAAAAATTTGCTAATTTTTTGTACAGATTGTCTCTACAATTTGTACAAATTGTTCTCTGCAATTCATACAGGTTATCTCTGCTAACACGCATAAAATAATTTTTTTTATAAGATCATTTTGATCTTCTTCCTTATTATTAAAAAAAAAAAAACTGCAAGACGAGCTGGAAAGCAGTGCTCGCCATGCTCTTTTCCTTCTATTTTCTTATTAAAAATATTTTTAAAAAAAATTAAAATGACCGCATGAACCCTTGACGCATTTCAGAATGGATGCTTTTATAATAGTTTTTTTGAAATTTGGATTTCAATCCAGATCATTCGTAGTCATCCATTTCAACTTTTGAGACCTTCATTCATTGCCTTGTGCTTTGATTTGTTTTTTTTTTAGGGCATCCGTCCACCAACCGGCAAGAGCATCGCAGCAAAAGCCTTTAAACAATCGCTTTCCAACGCGCGGTGGCTCATGGCCGTGGAAGTGGCGCCGACGCTGCTTTCTCTAGGCACAATGTCGGCAGACGAAAACCTATGTACCATGTAAAGCGTATCCCATTCCAACGTGACACAAATTCCCTTCTCTTTTCAAGATTAGCATCGAATAAAGTACGTGTAAAGCCATTCCTCTTCACCACCTTCTCTCTTTTTAAAGCAGGTAGATAGATTCTTTGCCGCAATATGGACAACCAGTTCATTTACAACTACAAGTAATTGGGTTTCTTTTTGCTTTCATCAAAGAAAGCAGAGGAAGTCGTAAGATACATGGCACACTGCTACAATGTAGGTATCCTTTTTAGCCTAAAAGTATGGTGCATATTTAGTTCCATATCAGTTATGTATTAAATAATAAAAAATTTAAATATCATCAAGATTTTTTCAAATAAGATTCTAAATCGTAAGGTAAAAGTTACTATAAATAAGCTCTGTGATTAATTATGATTGGATTTCATTTAGAGAAGCTTTGATTTCCTCTTTTTTTTTATTAATAATTTACTCACCTTTCAAGATAATGGGAGTATCATTTAATTCAAACATGGACCTAGCAAAGAGTGCATAGTCATCTAACTCAGGGTATGAATTTTTGAAACTGTGGGCTATAATTCCATAAACAATTGGATCAAAACTGGCTTGGAAAGAACAAATGGAGGACCTAATTCCAATCTTACACCAGTCCTTTTGTTTCTTGGGAGGGACCAAATCCATCTATTCTTTTCATGCTCTTGGGGACACCACATTCTCTATCTACTCTTTTGATGCTTTTGAGGACATTCCATTCTCACCGGCTATAGAAGAAGAATGAATGCTTGGGGCCCATCTGCATTTTATTATTAAAAAAAAAAAAAAAAAAAAAAAAAGAGGCGAAATGTTAAAGAAAGGCAGGGAAAGAAAAAGAAAGTTAGGGCTCAGAACTCCAGAGAAAGGAATTGGAATCAGATAGCAAGTGGATTGTGAAATTTCATGGGCACCTTTTTACATCAACCCTATGGTGTCCGTGTCATGACTCATGAGATGAAAGATATGCGTCTTGGACTTTATTTGATATCTTTCATTATTTATTTTCTACTCATAAAAAAATAAAAATCAAGATATAAAATCATGATTAAAAATATATTAATATTTTTATTTTTATTTTATATTTTAAAATTATTTTTTATTACCTTAATAAAAAAATTCATATTTTATATATTTCAATGATTATAAATTTATATTTTTCACCAAGAAGGCATTTCGTAATCCAAATAAGATCAACATGGTCATCTATCTAATCCTTCGTAATCTAAAATAATTGTATTTAGTTTGAATGATTTAAAGTTATCATAATTAATATACTATAATATGAATGATTTGAAATTATCGTAATCAATATAGTATAAGAGCCTTGGATCAATTACCATGAAATACAAAAATTATTTTTAATTAATTAACCTCTCTTTATTTTAAAAATAATTATTTCAAATATATTTTGTAAGTATCATGATAATTTATCATTATTTCTTATTATAATATATAGATTAAATTAAAAAACATTATAATCTTATAATATGCATATCAAAATGTATAATAATTATATTATTATTATGTTATATTTTATAATATTATAATATTCTATAACATTATATGATAATTATTATAATATTATATTTATATTATTTTAATATAATCTAATAATATTAAATTATATTATATTAATATGAAAATAACATCAAACATTTTTTTTATATATAGATGAGGTGAAGGGAACTACTTGGGGGTGATCTTGATTCCCTGACCTTATAATAGACAGATATGAGATCGCTAATAGGAATAGTAATTCTACAGAGGAAGAAGATTTAGAATCATTGCCACATAAGATCATCAAATTACAACCAAATAGATGGATATGGAATCGTTAATACGAATAGTGATTCTAAAGATGAAAAAGATTTAGAAATATCACCACATAAGATCATCAAATTACAACTAAATAGAATAATCTTATTATTTTCAGCTGGATCACTAGTAATTCCAAATAGATTACCCTTAATACCAAATACTCGTGTTTGACTCAGAGCATAGGATTGGATTAGAGCGGCATGGAATTGTGATTCAGAAGCATAAGAAGAAGCTCGGTTTGCTAATCTCATGATTTCTAGTACGAAATGCCAGTGACACATCACTCCCGTTACCTTATAGACATCAGTGCTCTCATTGACCACCACCCTTCCCACAACCATTGAACTCAGGCATCCCACCGCTACCCTACCCCCATTAAACTTCTACGTTCGTTGCCCTTATACATCAATAGCCATTATACATCAATAGTTCTTCTACGGTCGTTGCCATCATACATCACATTTATTATTTCTATCAAGCCATATATCATTTTTATTTATTTATTATTATTATTATTATTTGTTTATGATTATCCAAATTAAACCGAGTGGATAAGATCAATCGATTTTAGCTGGCCTTAAAGTGCACATTATTGGAACCCTTAATGTGTTTGTCTTATTTTGAAAGCAAGGAAGCTTGTTAAATGATCAAGGATGTCCGCAGGTGAAGGCTTGCCATTGGTCAGCTAGAACAAGAGTCAACAAGGTTCAACGAAGTAGATACGCACATTAGCTTATCCCAAGTTTTGAATCTCGAAGATTTATGACATCTTACGGTGCCTAAGCCTCAGTGCTTGGACCAAAACCACCACTTCACCTACTGTGCCAGATATCACTTAATTTGATACTGATTCTGAATCTTTAATCCGTCAACTTGATGTTGAGTTACTTGACAAGCTGACATGCCAGATATCTAAGTTAACAGATTCTATAAGAAAATGAATACAACCCATGGATGAATCTTGCATGCAGTGGGAAGAAGGGTTCAACCATCAAAACACCAGAGTGATCAACAACGTCATATGGAACAGAACAGAGATTGCAGCAAAGGTAAGCAGAGGAAATGGAGCACCGGTGCTTCTTCTGAGTTTGTCAAGCCATTGGGAGTCTATTGGCTTCCACTCCATCCCATCTACTCGGTCCAGTAATCTTCAAGCTCCATTTGCTAGCAAATAGAATAGCATCTAAAGAAGTTAAAACTCTCAGAGAATATGAATGATGGTTGGGTAGATGGACCTCATGGAATAGAGGTTTTAGTGCCTCAAAATAATTCAGGAGTGCTTAACATTTGTCATGTATGAGATTGAGTGTGAGGGATGGAAGAAAGATCTGATCATCTAACATTACCATATAGCCAACAATATTTCCCCTGATGATATATCATCAGCTAGGGATGTAGTTTCAGTTCAATCCTCCCTGTCCTGAACGGTTGAAGAGGAAGCCATTTCTTCTGCGGTGACAGGCTTGTGCAACTGCATTCATAAAAAAGGTATAATTATGATGGCAATCCAAAGGCTTGCATTCTTTAAGTACAATGATGTTGTTTAGCATGCCATAAAGAAATTAGCTTAAAACATGAGCAATTAAAGCAAGCAACAAAACATCATTCACGATCAGGGTTTTCCAGATGACAACTTGTATTTTTCAAGTCGTGCTGATGCATGCCCGTATGGTATCAAAATAGTGAATCATACTAAATTAGTTATTTGAATAAGTCCCTGAAATATATTTCAAACCGTCATCATGTTAAACAAAAGGGATGAAAGTGTGGATGTCACAAATAGATTCTATAATGAATGTAACATATATCAACTCATGATGAACAAAAGTGAATGCAACGTATATCAACTCATAACGAATGAAAGAAAACCTAGGAGGCAAGAATATGACATCAGCAAAGGTAGATTCATTGAAAGGTATTATGGAACATTGTGAGAGGATGGAACCTCTTGAACTCAGTGAGACCTGGTGCTGATTCAGATGCAATGGATTGGAAATTAACAGAGGAACATAAATTCTCATTTAAATCCTTGAATACTTTTCTGAATTATAAGGGATTGAAATGCTCCTTCTATAATTCTCAAGGGAAAACTGCTACTCTAAGAAGATTCAGGTCTTCATGCTGTTGGCCATCAAGAACAAACTACATGCAGGTGAAGTTCTTCCAAGGATGTAATGTTAGCTCTAGCTGTTGCCTCTGCAACCATAATTCTGAGACTGTCGAAGAAATTATCAAATTCAGAGGGTTCCCTGCCACTTCATTGTAACTAGGGGTAGCCATGAGTTGGGTTGGGTTAGGTTGGGTTTGGGTCAAGTCGAGTTGAGTGCAAGTCCAAAAACCCTCAACCTATCACCAACTCAATTATAATTGGGTTCGCAAAATGTAAACCCATACCTAACGCAGTTATTTTACATAAACCTATAGTACCCACCCACCAACCCACTTAAGTTTTCACTTATCATTTATGCATATAACTAGAAAGTAAAGCAAAACATGGTATGCCAAGATCAAAAACAGAAAAATCAAATTTAACTTCATATATATCATCATAATCATAACAAACTTAGGAATTTACGATAAATGACAGTTATAAACTAATTAAGGATAAAAGCAGCTAAAGGCTGGTATTAAGTTAATGGTTAATAATGCAACAAATGAGATTTAAATCAATGATCAATTAACCGAAGAATCAAAGGAGCAAACGGGAAATTATAAGCTTCAACAATCCAGGTTTAATCATCAAAAGGAACTTTATGCAACCTAGGTTTAAGATCTTAATTTTAGGAACGAGGTTACACACACGCATGCATGCACACACACATACATGCTATAGTACCATGAGTGGTGAATGGGGCTTGATTTCTTTTATAATACATAATAGAGACTCAAACTTTGCTCACAAGTTGGTTATTAGCTGACTTCTGGATATCTTAGTTGGAGCACAATAAGCAGATAAATAGAGGAGAGTTGTTAATTTGCTTAGTTTATTCACTTACTAATTTAAAGCGTCCACTATTACTTGTAGAGCTACGAAAAGGCATGGCTGGCCACTAAAAAGCACTGTACACTGGTTTCTTTTTGGCAGTAAGGAAAGAACGACTGAAGGCCAGGTTCAGCCAAATGTTTCCTCTCTGATGTCTCTCACTCATCCCTCTTCTCTCCTCTAATATAGTTTATTTTACACTGTTGTCATCCGCCCATGTTTAATGTTTCACAGAACCAAATCTGCTGCAAGTTTATCCATAAACAGCAATTCTAAGAAATGAGTATCCTCATTGACAGCTCATGCACTCTTTTACCTATGGAAGTGCTGTACTTTTTATCTGACAGAGTGTCAATTAAATTGATCAGAAATTTGATTCTTATTCAGACGATCAAACAATAGTTTCTCAAACAGCTAACATTTACATTCTAACTGAAGACCTAACTCATCCTTTTAATATTAGACACACTATTCTCTATTAACTTAAAATTCTATCTTGCAATAAGCTCTGCACATAAACACCCATCCTCTGAATCTCACTACAGGTCAACAGCAGACCCCTTCCTATTGCTAGTAAACCTCCATAGTAGTTTTTCCAGTACCCCTAAGGGCTCTCTAATTCAAGGCACGTAATTGACCCCTTGAATGCTCATATTCTTTGAATCTACCACATCCTGTCCTATTTTTGAAACAGGACAGCCATCAGTAACACCATATGAATCCCATGTTGGTCATCCCCATGTAACCACACATCATTGGGGAAGTATGTTTTGGTAACTTCTTGATGCATATAAATGGATCCAATTAGTCAGGTAATTTCTTGTTTTAATTTTAGTCAGTGTGCATGCCTGTCCAAAACACTGCATGTGTATTACCATCATATTCTATCTACAAACTTGTCAACCCTCACTGAAAACTGCCTTTAAAATTGCATAGATCTTGTAATTGTCCAATCTAGAAAACCGACCACATTTAGATGGAAAATAACAAGTGAAAGAAAGACAAGAAATCGAGTGACTCCATCTAACTTTAAAATTTTTTTAAAAAAAAACAGAATGGAAATGCATTGGGCAGAGGCTGTAACCCTACTTTCCTCCCATTTCTCGATTTCTCCTCCAGTATTCACTTGGGAGACCCCTTGTCCCTCTCTCTCCCAACCACACCAAGCTACCCAATCCTCCTCACAAGGAAGGAGCAAATCCCAATTTAAATAACACAATAATTAAGTCCTGTATGTAAAGGAATGGGCAAAGGTTCTAGCAGCATCTTCCTTTTCCTCTTTCCCTAACCCTTGTTTCCTATGTATCCAAGAGATTCCTCACCTCTAGCTCTTCTACCTTCCACAGTACCACTCCAACCCAATGCCCGGAGATGCTAGTATCCACCAATTGTGAAAATAACTTTTCTCCTCAGTCTCTCCACTTAGCCAACCCTCAACCTTCCCACTCCAACAACAGTGATGTGAGAATTGGATTTGAATGCACATCCAAGTGTTTGACTTGGCAAAAGAAAAATAAGGAGATACTGTTGCACATAGGAAAACTTAATTAATTAAATTATATACATATTTAATGAGATTTAAATGGTTTTTAACAGAAGCCATAGATAGATATTATTTGTCAAAGTGTTTCAGTATGCATGTTCAACAACAATAATAATAACAACAGCAAAGTCTTAATTCCAAACTAGTTGGAATTGGCTAAAGAGAAAGAACATTGTTGAGAGTGGGATTTGAAAAGAACATTGTTGAGAGTGGGATTTGAACCCACGCCCTTTTGGACCAGAACCTTAATCCGGTGCCTTAGACAAACACGGCCATCTCAACTTATGATATTTGTAATGTTAATTTAGTGCCAATGTCCTTATCCTAGCTCAAAAGGCAACCAAAGAGAACTTCCAATGTCACAGCATTTGGTCAACTAATTACCATTCCACCATGAATTTCTAAATTTTTTAACAGATTTGATAAATATCTAAGAGATATGACAAGAAGCAAACTCATGGATAAATATCTAAGAGATATGACAAGAAAAAAAACTCCTGTATATGCATCCAGCAAGAATTCTTTTAAGGTTTAAACTGGCATCCAAATAACAAAACCCCACCTATCTTTCTTGGTTGCTCCAATCTCCCCAAAACTACAGAACAAATTTGTTGTTTTGAACCCATATGCCCCACTTCCTTGCAATCCCATCTAACCCTCCAAACATCCCAAGTTGCCTTTGCACCAACATCTTCTAATCTCTCTTCTAGGGAAGCAATGAACTGCTCAAAACAGACTATATTTTTCTTCCTGTTTAAAAATTTCCCTCTTCCCTCTCTTCTTAATATGTTCGTGAGTCTAATAAACATGTAACTACTGAGTCAGAAAGCTATTCAGTCTAATAGATTTTATAAATAAAATATGAATTTAATAAATAAATTACTAGTTGTGATGTTTAATTAACAGTAGAAAAGAAAAATATATTTTGCATACAAGATGAACCATACAGCACATAACTTGGATATGA
The DNA here is from genome assembly GCA_017589505.3 of Metroxylon sagu. Taxonomy (NCBI): domain Eukaryota; kingdom Viridiplantae; phylum Streptophyta; class Magnoliopsida; order Arecales; family Arecaceae; genus Metroxylon; species Metroxylon sagu. The sequence continues at coordinate 70,269 of JACVBY030000237.1, forward strand.
ACTACAGACTTTTTGTTGTATGTGTAAGTTCAGAGAAAGTCAATTCATTTAAGGAAATTGAGCTTATATTTTATGTATGCAATACATGTCTACATGTTGAATATGAAATTTCAACATAAAAAGATGATCTTGGATTTGAGTAAGTTGAGCTTTGAGGTAACAGCAGCAATCAAGAGATTATTTAAATTATCGTTTTGTATCGTAACCATATCAACATAGTGCATGTCAAATTATATTGGCACACAAAATACAATACAGAGTGCTGTACAGTTGGTACGCTACAACTGATAGCAATGTAGGCCAATACACCATAAATAAATGTATGTATACATATATAGATACAACTACATAGTACGTTCGTGTATATGATATCAAAATACCTTTGTCTTACACGGGCTCAATTAATTGAGTTGAACTTTCTGTCCATCTCATTTTTCAAACTGAACCTTCTTGCATTTTTTTTTTTTTTTCGTAGAATAAAGTCAAATAGGTAGAGCTTGAAGTAAATAATTGCAACTGATAACCAGAAATGCTATATTTGCTAAGATGCTTTTTACCAACATAACATGCAATGTCTACTTTTCTCTGATAAGCAATCAAATATAGACCAAGTTATCAAAAAAAAGCCTTTGTGCGCTTCCAATATATAGCACATAGGGCTGAAAGTGGGCCCAAGCTGACCGACAGCCTATCAAGCTAGCCCAGTTTCAGGTTGCCATGGGTTAGACCCAAGCTAATTCAAATCATGTTTGGGCTTAAAGTTAGAGCCCCCGAAAAGGGACTAGTCTTGGCCGCTACTTGTCCTAGCCTAAGCCCAATCCAAAGTTCGAGTGCGAAGAAGGCCTAAGCATTTGGCCCTTAATCAAGCCCAAATCCAGCCTAGACATAACGTTAAAAGAGCGATGGGCCATTTAAATTCAATACTAGATTTGCTGTCTATTGTGTAAGAATAATTCTCCATCTCATAGAGAAGTAAAACTAAATAAAATGATGTTTACATGGAGTGTGTAATTCATTCATTTGTGATGCTCACCATTCTATTGTCTCAAACACAAACAACATCGCTGAAAGAAAGAGGCACAGAAACATCACCTTCTTAAACATGAGCATCGACAAGATTAAAATTGAGGAACCAACAATCCAGAGTAATGTCAAGCCAAACTCTGAACAAACTAAAGAAATTCAAGTAGTAAGACTCACAGCATCAGCAACAGAGAACCAGTGGAAACAGCGCAAGAGCGGATCATCTGACGAAGGCACACTATCGTGATTCCAAGTCGTCAGGTTCCGAAACTCCGCACGCGATACCCAACGACTGAACTCCTCTGCCCCTTCCGAGGCTTCTAAACCCTTCCCTTTCGCTGACTTCTTCTTCTCCAAAACATATCCTACATATAATCAATGTCCAGTCAATACTCCTTCCACTCTTCTCAAAAGATGAGATTTTTACCAAGAAACCGACATCAGTCACCAAAATGAAACCGATCGAAAGAGAAAAAACAAAAAATTACCACGATAACCCTCAGGGAGTGGAACAGTGAACCCCTGCAGTTTCCTCCCTCGGAAGAAGGCTTCCTCCACGCTCAATCCATCCACCACAACATCTAAATCATAGCAAAGGATTAGAATAAAGGGTTTGAAAGAGAGGAGAAAAGGGGAGGGAGAAGATTAAAAAGAAAACCCTAAAACACTAAAAGACCTGTCTTTTTGGGCTTGAAGTAGTGGGAGACGGGGCAGGGGCCATCGTGTTTGATGGAGCAAGGGAGGAGGTGGACGCGATCCGTGAGATCGGCGGCCGAGGATGGATCTCGGGGGCGGAGATCGATGGTCCCCGTGACCCCTCCTCTTCCGATGGTGCTCTCCGGAGGGGAAACCCTATAGCTCTTCTCTTCCGCCATGGATTCGATCGCCTATTCTTGGACGCCTTTTTTACGTCCCTTTCCCGCGCTTTTTAGAATGAGATGAATACCGGGGACCATTGGATTTTGATCAGATGGTGACAGGAGATGATGAAACTTTGGTCTCCCGACCAATTGAAGAACGTTTCGAAGCGGAATAAGTTTGTCCCAAGTAATGGATTAACCCACCCTTAACCCAGCACACTGGAATAAACTATTTCACTTTATATTAGTGGAATACTTAAGTCTTAATTTATCACCAAAAGGTATTTTTCGTTTTTCAAAATAGCAAAGATCATTATTTGATCCATTCATGGTTCTGGTCAGAATAACATCTTTCAAATAAAAAAAAATGTATATTAATTTTCAAAGAAAAAAAAAACTATTTATTCTACAAATTGGTGAATAAACTGCTTCATTCTATAAAGTGTAGTAGTTAATTCTAAATTGCCTCCAATGAATAATTCTTTTTTTTTTTTTTTTTTGAAATGCCTACTTTATTAATGGAATAAAGTATCTTGCAAAAGAGCATGTGGCAAGATAAAGGTCATTATATGATCCATTCATGATTCCATTTAAATCTTAAAATTTGAAACATTCATATTAACTAAAGAAAACTGTTTATATACATGTCTTCTATATCTAGAATAAACAATGGATAAAAAATCTGCAACAAGAACCCCCTAAAACATGATGCATGCCAAAGATTCGGTTTGAGTAGAAAACTAGTCATCGAGATTAACATCAATATTGTTGAGTTAATATCAAAATCCAGATGCTGAACTTTTTCTTGGCCTTCTCTCTGTGCCTACACAATCAATAGGCAAAACAGATATATTAGACATGTAAAAGGTTATTTAAGGTTTTTTTGAAAAAAACAAGTGTTTCGAAATTAGAAAAATCTCATATACTGAAGCACAAACTGGATCACAGCATGGCTCTATGATAATTCTAAGCTGTTTTACTTTTAATTGTGTACAGCTGAGTTTGGTGAAGAAAAAGGTCAAAGGTCATATGAGAAAAAGTTTTTCAATACTTCATCAAGACAGTTAAAAAGGAAGGAAAAAAATGGAATTTTTATTCCAGCTAAATGTAACATGAATTAATCAAATGCTAGAATCATTGCACAAGACATTGATCCATTTATAAGGTTACAACTCAATTTGATGAACACCTACTGGTACATGCCTAGGAAAAAAAATTTTAAAATGGAAGCCAATGCCGAAGCTCTGTTCTTTTTCCTTCAGGAACTTTGATGCATGATTAGGATAACCAGTCAAAGAAACCTGGGCCTGCCCGTGAAAGCAATTCCTCCCCAGCATCTTTACCCATTGACACCATCTCCTCAAGCGAATATGATCCTTTTCTTGATGTCTCCAATACTGAGATTATTTTAGGAAAGAAAAGGCCCATAAGATGTTTAATAAATCACGAGGAGCAATTCTGCAGATATTCTCTTCAGTTCTTTCTCACTGGAGATGCAACATGCTAACATCACATTACCTCGAGTTCCATCTGGGGATGCCACCAAACCTCTGAACACACAATATCCATCCTTGTCACGGCAAGCATATCCAGCGATAGGAGTGCGGCATGACCCATCCAGGGTCTCAAGAAATGCCCTCTCACAGGCAACAGCTAATCTTGTTTCTTCATGATTGAGCAAAGATATGTAATCAACCTGTTTACAAAGTAAATGTTGTTTCAGATCCAAATAAAGGCAGGTAAGCAGAACAATTTTAACAGTATGATAAGGCCAACTTTGGCTCCAACCACATGATTCTATCCTAACATCTTAACATAGGCACATAAGTGACATAACCAATACTATGCCAGTTGAATTAAGTAAATGATACTGCCAGAAAAGGGCCTGAAAGATATTAACAGAATTCTCAGTTGACTTGATAACAATTAAGAGTTCAAAGTAATCTAAGGATTTGTCACCCTTCATATATATATATATATATAATTTCTGAGTTAGACAAACAAACATGCTAAGATATGCACACATTGGTTGATAACATTTCTGCAAGAATTTGTTAAACCTGGAATTTGATGTTGAAAAATTTTAGTTTCTGTTAGGTTATAAGTGAATTGTGAAACATTGTAGGATTTCAAGCAAATTCGATTTTCTTTTAAGTTCTCGGTTATCATCTATCCTGTTTCTAGCTACAACACAGATTCATATAATATTGCATTATATTTCTCAACATGTAGGAATACCAAAAGGTCATAAAAATATGCAACCATAATAACGTTTGATTCCCATCATTTTACCCCTGCAAATGAAAAGAATGTTACCACATTATGCAGCACGCACCATTCTCTCATCATTGCTTCTACAAGCAATTCCAATAGCACCTTGAGCAATTGCTGGAAGCATTTCTTCGACTGATAGCATAGCTGTGACATTCTCAGTCATATTTAGTCGCTTAAGCCCAGCCAATGCCAACAGCGTTGCTTGGACCTCCCCTTCCTTTAATTTCTTCAACCGCGTCTGAACATTGCCTCTAAAGTTAACCACCTGAGATACAAAAACAAGCAGGTTGTGAAAACCTAATAATTTTAGCATCTATTTATTGGATTCTATTGACAACAGAAACATACACAACAATAGAATGGGGAAAGGAATACATCATGGAAACAACACAAATTTCATTCTAAAACATGCGTCACTAGCATGCAGAGACAAGAATCTGATTTTTCATATCAGGGCAAGTACCTACTATGATAGAAAAGAGTATTTAAATAAGAAATTGGACTGAAGCCAGTGATGAAGAAACCATAAAATGAAAATAATTCAGAAGAGTGGAATAAATTGAAAATTAATTTCGGATGAAAGAATGAGTAAGCATCAAACAAGCTCCCAGAATACACACAAGCATTTAAACAGAAGATTAGGGTCCCAATTTTACAGCTCAAACACATGACACCTTTTAATTTCCCTGAAAATTAATCCTAGTGATCATTAAAAAGAGTTCAGTTTAAACGTTTTAAGATAAATATGAACAGCTTTAAGTCCTTTTAGATTCTCTAGACTCCACAGATTAGATAAGAATTATACTTTTCTAAAAAACAGGAACTTGTGTTTGAATAAGTATAAACCAGGGCTCTTTTTTTCATTTCTAAAAAATTAACAAAATAATTGAAGTATTCCAAGTACATTTTAAGTACAGCTTTTCATACATACAGGCATACCATATAGCAGCTGCCTTTTTTAGTCTGATGGCTATTTTTCTATTTATTTACTATGTTCTGCTTCAAGCCTTATATATTCTTACATACCATTAATTGCTCTATGCAAGGCAGTAATTATTTAGTATGAACCCATGTCACGTTATAAAATTTAGTATGAACCATCAAGTGGAATGTACAGTGTAAGGTGCTAAGAGGAAAAAGGAAAAAGGAGCAAGCAGCTATCTTTGTCACATGAACTCAGGTTCTTGTGGAGGGTGTGGATGCATGCCAAAGCATCAAATTTTTTCAATATCTAAGAATTTCTTCTTACAGAACCATGTCTCAGTCTCATCCCAATTTTCAGATTTAAGTGTCAAGAAGGGCTGCAGTAAGCTAAATCAAAGGCTCTGGATGATATAGGGAGCAATAGAACTGTAACAGGCTAGGCCTGGCCTGGCCCGAACTGGTTTGAATATTTGTTCCTGCTCGGGTGAAATTGGAAATTACATGTCAAGTCCAAGCCCAGAAAGACCAGAAATCAAAGGAAAATGCTACTTGAACCCTAATATGCGACAATTAGCTGCTTACACATCTGACATGGCGAGATGGAGTGGCATCCTTGTTAGAAAAGAAACTCTGCTCAACTCTCCCTTACAACAGCCCTCTTTCTACTCTTTCCCTTCTTCCCTTTCCCTTCTCTCATCTGATTGAAAATGAAATAAATTGCTCACAGCTGCTTAGGAAAATGAACAATTGACTAGCATGGACATCAAGTGTGATAAGTTCAGACTCAAATAGGATGGCATAATGCAACAATAAATCCATTTTCAGCACAGGTAAGGTTACATTTAAAGAGAAACATGCTTGTCCTAATCCACAAAAATTTAAAATTTCATACAGAATTTTAAGTTCTCTCCTTCAGTTTCCCCTTGTTTCTTTTCTATAGCTTCTACCGATCAGATATCTAAAACCATGCAGTAACACCTAAGTTGTACTGTTGAAAAGGTTTTCCAATGCTGATTTTGACAGTATTGATAGACCTCTAGAAAATAATGTTGAACTAACAAGGTCAATGACCCAAATGTTGTTCTTGCTAATAGCATCCATCATATTGAAGGTTGAGAAAAATGAGTTCATTGAGCAAGGAATGTCTACCAACTATACATATATATTGCAGTCAGTGTATTATGATATCTCAAGACATGCAACCTACCTTGCTTGCTGCTACCACAAAATCTGTTACAAACTTTTAACTAAGATGAGCAACAAATCTTATCAAATTTGATCAGGGTTCACTATGCTAATCCCTCTCTGCAATTTTTTCCCATCATAGCCTACATTCTCGATCAATGCAGACCGCTTAAATCCATCACAACAGCTTCCCATATTGTTTAGCAAATCTTATTAGAGCCTTCTGAGGTCTTTCCTACGCATTTCAATGCCATCTTCTCTCACATGCTCCTAATATCTTATGTAATTATCTTACTTACCACTTATTTGGTAAAACCAGTGGCAGTGGCCCCCTCCTGGCATCCCTTTGTAACTCCTAGATTCATCATTCTCTGTGTTCAATGCTCGTCTTATATGTCTTGGGTTGATCCCAAAGCCTTCAGAGTTCATGAGAACAAGATAAAGACAGAAGAAAGAAGAGAGTTGAAAAGAGGAAGCCAAATGTCATAAGGGGCCTAAAGGCTATTCTATGAATTTCAATTTCACATTTTGTATGACAAAATTTTTCTAGCAATAATTGCTTTCAAGACTTTCAAGATGGTTTTCAACTTATTTAGACAGATTTCAACTTATTTAGACCTGTACAAGCGCAATTCATTCACCACCTTGGGCAAGGAGTCTGAAAATATCAATCACCATATCTTGAATAAACAAGAATTTTGGTTCACAGGGTAGCTTCTTACAAATGTGCTAAATTTAATTAATTACATATTTAAACTCGGCAAAAAAGAACACATTAGCTCTCAAAAGAGCATGTCAGTCACATAAAACTTTGGGACTTTATATTGAATGAAATACATTTATAACTGCAGGCAATATAGAAAGATAGAACAATGCTATTATCAGGATCATAACCATGTCAAAGCTCTGAATGAAATTATTCCAGGGAACTCAGCATCTTAATAAATCCTTAACATGGCAAACCAAACAGAGGAGGGGATATTAAATAAATCCTTCTCGAAAAGCCAAGTTGGATTCATTTAATAAACCAGTAAAGAAAAAAAAAATCACACAAAAGTGGGGTTGGGAAAATTGCAGAGAGCAAATCATCCATTGAGCATTAAGCCTGTGTTATATGGCGAGATAGAATGAAGACACAATTTCTATATCAGGTTTTTCCTAGAAAATGAGAAGTAAAGATAAAGATCACATAAAGATCACTTAAGAACATACTTTCAGTGATGGATATCTATAGAGTATTTGAGACTGCCTCCGAAGGGAAGCACTTCCAACAATGCTTCCTGCTGGAAGCTCTGAAAGAGACTTTGCAGTCAAACAGATAAACGCATCCCTTACATCTTCTCGGGGAAGGTTGCATGGTAAGATCATTCCATCAGGAAAATATGTAGGAACATCCTTCATTGAGTGAACTGCAATGTCGATTTTGCCCTCCAAAAGGGCCTCATCTATCTCTTTCGTGAAAAGACCCTTGCCACCTATATCTGCTAGTGGTTGATTGAGTATTTTATCACCTGTGGTCTTGATAATTGTTATCTCAATAGCTCCCTCCTCAGCTAGCTCAGAATGAGATGCCATGAGTTTGTCTCGCGTCTCGTATGCTTGGGCAAGTGCTAGTGGACTGTCCTACATATCCATCGGGAGAAATATCATCCAAAAAGTATAACAAAAAAGCATAACTGTCAAGCACATGTGATATTGATTCACATGCAATACTGTTCACATGATGCATTGGCAGATGAACAAATGAATTGCTTGAAATCTATTTGAACAAAGGGGATTTAGTTATCGATCCATGAACTTGAAATCACATGTTGCAAAGTTCATATGACTTACGCTAAAGGGTAGAGGTAATTCAAGCTATCCATAAACTAGCCAGCAACAGATTTAAATTATTGAGCAGACCAAAATTGATTGCCTATTTCACAAGCCAAAACCTATTCACTTTCCTGTCTGAAAGTGATCTGCAGAAAGAACTAATTTCAGTGCCCACATTTTACCCTTGGTGATGACGATGACTCTTTGTGTAAGAATCTGAGACTATGTACATTTTTGTGACACTGAACTAATTGTGAGTCAGTTGAGGTTATTTCCACATGACCTAGTAGTTGTAGAAAGATTCCACCAAAACATTGAGATTTTCTCTAAGATTTTCAACACCAATAGTCAAATTCTTAAAAAGAAGGCATAAAAATAAAAAGAAAAAAGAAATGAGGCATGATTGGAAGGGGTGGAGATATTTCCTGTTAATGGTGACCTGTTTGCTAATTATAAATCCTTAAATATCAAACTGCATGGCATGGATTGGGATCCAACTAATGGCCAAAAAACAGGGTACAAACCATATCAACTATAGAGATGAATTATCACACACGTCTTAGTGATGTTGAGAAAATGATTCCAACTGAAGTGCAACTATCCTTCCCTTTTAAGCACAACAGAAATAATGGATAACTGAGAATTTAACCTGAGTATCCCATCGGAGTAACAGGAAACCAAGAGAGCATAGAATTCAAAAGATATTTATTACTTTAAAAAGTTGTATTAAATCGACCACAATAAATATTAAGATCAAAGCCTCAAGAATGACCCATGTTGATAAAAAGTCTGTTTGTACAAAAAGAGAAATCAAGAAAAGAAAAGTTATATGATATATAAAACCCAATAAAACTAAAATTGAATGAAGACATATCCCATCTTCTTCATTGGTATGACGAAGACAAATTAACTGTTCTCAGGCAACCAGAGCTTCATCAACGAATCAAAAATCATCATTATTTCAATGATGACACAAAGCAAGGTACTACAAATGATACAAGCAATCTAAGTAGACAGCCTAACAGGGATAATAAGAGAACATCTACTCCATCAAATGCATAAAAAAGAAAACAGAATCCACAAACTGATCCATACCCACTGCCATTTTGAAAAATCACTAGATAAAACTCTATAACCCAAGTCCTCCTCACATGCAATCAATAAAATATCATTATTCTTTTCTATAGATACTAGAGCATTCCTCCACCCAAATCAAGCAGCACCAAAAAGCACATCTATATGTAGCCCATCAATTTTTGTCTTGTTTCAAGTAATCTACTCCAATCTACAAACAGGTGTTGGAACTCTTATGCAAGAATTGCTTAAAAAAAGGTCCTACTTTATACCAACATATTCAGACGTTGCTTTGGAATATAGATTGAATATCGGTAGATTTATCTTCACTATCACACATTACATAGTTTTTATCCTTTATCCAAGCCTTTTTTTAACAACAGAGTTTCCAAGGGGTTTTAGCTTTTATATAAATTCTGCATACCATAAAAGAGTGTTATAAATCCTACTGTTACAGAGGCTTTTAATTTGAAAGTCCCCTTTCTGCCCCCATCTTTTTCATCTTCTATTGTCAAGAAAAATTTGTTATTATGATGCATAGCATTTCCTCAAACACTAGATCCCCTCTATTTTCCTTGAGAGTTGGGAACCAGACCATTCTGTTTTTTTATCACCGCATAACATCTCTCATAACTAATCTTCCTCTCGTATGTACACTAAGAAGGTAGGAAGATAAGTCCCCGATTCCACAATGCCCTGCCAAATTCTCCAAGGTCACATTAATAACACCAGCCAATAAGATGATTATTTATCGAAACTTCAACGCTTCATCTATCCTAACTACTACATGGAAGCCCAACATTTTCCGACTTTCTGAAGCCATGAAATACCCCTCTGGTTCCCTGACAACTCTAGAGCGTCATTGAGTCACTGGAACATTAAAGATGCTTACATAACGCCCGAAATGAACAAATCTGAAACTAAAACTCTACTGAGACTGCCAACCTTGATGCCAAACAGGGTGCAAGCCTCCAAATGGTATTTTCAAAGATAACTCCCAGTTAAAAGAACATGCAAGAAAATACTTAACAACAACAACAAAATTAAACTAAAAAAATGGTGACAACCCATTAAAATCTATAAGACCAGAAACCTCACTAGACTTCAAACAAAGTAAAATTCAACAAAGAGAAGCTCAATACCATTTTTTTTAACAACAGAAACCCAAGATCCAAATGAACCAGAAAAAAACCAGCCAATTTATGACACGGAAAACCTCACTAGGATCCAACCGAAGCAAAAATCCGAACAAAAGAAGCTAAAAATCCAATTTTTAACAGGAAATTCCCCATATTGAGCTCAATCATGCACTTGCATCAAATAAAAACACAAAATTGAAGCGAATTACGATCTATAGAAACAGAAAACCAAACAACGAAGCTTACCTCCCTCTGGTGCCGATCCTCACGAGGGAGACCTTGGTCTTAGCCTCCTGCTCCACGGCCACAGCCGCTCTGACGACCGTGGCCCTCCCCCTGGGGGATCTCGAGGGGAGGAGCCCTAGAGAGGAGGCAGGCCTCCTCCCGGGCCTCAGGTTGGCGGGATAGGTGATGAGAGGCTGGTAAGCGGTGGTCCTCATGGCGATGAGCACTCGTTAATTGTTATTCCCCTGGGCTACCAGAGAATAAAAGAGGAAGAGAAGAGCAATGGCGATCGTTGGGAGCCAGCCTCGGATGAGATAGGGTGGGGATCTGGGCATAGGGGAAGGAGGCGGATTTCAACCTTTTTACTTTAGTTTTTTCATGTCAAACTTGGGGGTTGTCTTGGAGGGAGGGAGGGAGGGAGGGATTTAGGGCTGTAAATTGTTTTTTTTTTTTTTTTTTTTTTTTTTTTTTTTTTTTTTTTTTTTTTTTTTTTGAGAGAGAGAGAGAGAGAGGGGCGGAAGGAGGGTAAAAAGATTGAGGCTTAATTCTACTTAAGGTTTTTACAATTTTTTTAAAATTAAAAATAAATTATAATTAATTTTTAATTTTGATTTTAATTTTGATTTAATTTGTAATTGATCCATTGCAGTTTAAATTAGGTATTAACGAAAGCAAAAAAGTGGTCACGTAAATATCAAGTGACCATTAAAAATGTCAGATTTTCATATTATTATATATGATAAAGAGCAATAGCATCGGTCATTTTTTAAAAATAATCTTAATAAAGGGTATAACCATCTTTTTCTTTTCCAAGCATACCGAATAGTATCTGTAGTGGCCACATAGCAGTCACGTATCCACTTTTTTGTTACTTTTAATATCAGATTTAAATGGCAAGGGTTAATTGCAACTGAAATTAAAATTAGAGAGTTGATTGTAAATTTTTTAAATTTAGAAAGAAATGTATAAATACCTTAAAGAGAGTTAAATCAAATTAATCCAAAGATTCAGCCCTTTGCTAGGAAGCTGATTCTTTTCTTTTTTTTTTTTCCAGATTACTCAGCAATCTACAAATTGAATAATATATATTTCAATAGTTTTTTTTAAAAAAATAAACACTAACCTCTTTAGAAAAGTTTTAATCTTTCATGCAACTCATTATGGTTTCAAATCCCATCACATCTTGTAAGATATTAGGACTTATTGCTATTCCAAGTGTTAAGATGAGATTATCTTATCATTATTTTGGTATTCTAATCAATGTATTTTAAAACATTTTAATTTATAAAAAAATCAAAACAATTTCATCCCACAGAATTTAAAACTTTACAACTCATAATTTCCACCACATTTGCTATCTCCTCCACATCTTATTGGTATGGCTATAAAAATTTGGCCCTTTGCTTGCTTAAACCCTTTGATATAGAAGATTTTAAAACACTTTACAAGTCTATTAACATAGTAGATACTATTTATCATAATATCATAAATAAAATACGCATCCCCTGTATAGTTAGCTTTATTTTTTGATAGAAAGATGATAAGGTTGGTACCAACCAAAAAATCACATATTTTTTGAAAATATGAATGGTTAATAAAGAATCTTCCTCTAAAATCATATTACAAAAAATAGAATATAAGTCCAAAATAAAGACTCTCATGCCATTGCAACAATATGGCCAACCAATCCAAAATTTTTCAATTTTCTTTGCCATTGTTGCCATAGCTTTCTATTGTGATTTTTAATAACCAATCCAATATCTATTTCACTAATTTTTAAGAAGATGGCTCTATCAAAATTTATATTAGAAATTCTTGTGGAGACGTTTTATAGCCATTCTAACTTATTCTTCGTCATAATTGTTCTTTATTGAGCTTGGATAAAATCATGTAATAGCATTATCTGATATTTGCTATCATTGAGCTATTCTTGGATAGACTTAGTTTATCATGTGGCTTATAGACCAAATCAACTAATGAATGCTTAGTATTCTAATCCTTGCCTATATTTTTGGGCCCATAGCTCCGCTCTAGCACTTGATTAGCTTGGTCTATAAGTCACGTAGCAAACCAAGTTTATCCAAAAATACCTTGCTATCATCACAGGTTCTCAATCAAGGCTCGTTTGTTTAAAGAATAATGGTTATAGGAAATAAAGTTAATAGAAAAGTAGAGAAAGACATCTTATTTTCTTGAAATTTTAAAATGTAAGAGATGTGAAATAACACTTTTTATGGAAGTCATTCTCCGTATCGATTGAGATGTGGCTATCCTTGGAGGACATGTGAAAACCATAATCTTGTAGAATAAAAAGTTGGCTAATGATTTTTTATTTCAAAATTACCTTTGATCCCATTTAAACAAGAAAATCCAATTAAATATGAACATCACTTCAATTAAGAGGTAAAAAACAAAAAAAAACTAGCATCTTGTGCTGAGGGACATATAGAATATTCCTTTCATACTTTCCAAAAAAAAAATGTGGGTGGCTGATCAAATGCAAATTACTCAAAAAATTATGCTTTTTAAATATCTTTTCTATGACCAATCAAATGCACTAAAACCATTATCCAAAAACTCACTTATCAAGCATGCACTTTCTAATAACTTACTTTTCATACATTATCTTCCTATTTTCCAAATGAAGCCTCAATACTTGATAGCTAACTTTAAATTTAAATTTAATTTATTATATAATGCTAGTTTTTATTATAAAATATATTATTATAATATAGGATGGCTACAATGGAATCCACTATTATAACATGAGATGGCTGTTATAGAATATACTATTATAACATAAGGAGGGTACTATAGCATGAAATGGTGCAAGAAAAATCTCTACATGCTAAATTTCATATATTTCTCCAAATGCCTTGTTATCTTTCTATTGTTATATAATGATCATAATTGTTCTTTCCTCTACTTTTATATAATAATCATAACTAGCTATTTTATCCAATCCCATAAATCTTGGGATTATGATCATGTTATATGATTATAAATATACACAACAATGAATCAAAAAATATTTTTAACAATCTTTCGATTGTATCAAAGTAAAACAATTAAAGCCCACTAGTAGCTTCCCATATTTCTACCAAAAACTAAGTTTCCAAGCAGTGAGACCCTCTTACCCTTACACATCTTCTTATCTATCTACATCCTAATGGTTAGGGATGGCAATTTATACCTACCCACCGAGAACTTGACCCTACAAGACCCTAAAAGAATGGTTTTTACCTGATCCATTTGAAATTACAAGTAGGTACAAATATTAAATATTAAACCCGAAATAAGGTGGAGATCGATAATGACATACCCACCTCAAACCTAATATATTTAATAAGAGTTTAAAATGCTTATAATAGATAAGTCTAAAGCCCTCATCATGTTTTCTTTTCCTTAACTGCTTCGTTCTAACTTCCTCTCCACCCTAAACCCTTCATTCACTTCTTCATTCTAAGAATTCTGGATCTTTTTATTTTATTTGTTGGATATTATGTGAGGTACTGAGATTTAATGTTATATTTGTTTTATATAGTTTGGTTTAGATGATGGAAAAAAAAAATAACAACATAGGGCAGGTAAGGTAGGTCGGGTTTGAAGATTTAAGTATACTTGTGAGTTAGGTTTGAGACGTCCAAACTTGACCCGCTCCAATATGGGTACAAGTCGGAAGTGAGTATAAGGTTCTTCATCGTGGGGTGTGTTGGTAATAGCATTGTCGCCTCTCATCCACCTCATTGCCATCCTTACTAATGGTTTTATCATCCTTCATAAACTTTCAACCTAAACTAACCTTATATTATCTCTAATCCTATATTCAAATAAATAAATTGCAGTCTATAATTAAAATTATCTTGAAAATCAAAATTATAATAAGGTAGCAGGAAGATAATGCTTGAGAAATGAGTTCCTGTGAACTACAAGCTTAGAAAATAATTTCTTAAAAAATAGGTTTCCAAAAAAATTATTTTGATATGTTTGATTGGTCATTAGAAAGAGATTAGAAAGGTATACTTTCTTAAATGACTTATGTTTGGTTGGCCACCCAGCATAAGATGTAAGTTTGATTAATTCAAATAAGCCAGTACAAAAAAATGCCTCAGTATTATTTTTATATTAATATAATATAATTTAATATTATAAGATTATATCATCATAATGTAACATAATATTATTATATAATAATCTTAGAACTATAATATTTTGTTAATTATAATATAATATAATTATATTAAAATATTATATAATAATATAAAATATAATATAACATGATTATAATATTATAATAATATCATAATTTAATTACAATATAATGTAATATATGAAAATTGCTGAATAAAAATTTATTTTGTTTTGTTTACTGTCTGAAGGATATTTTTTAATAAAAAATGATTAACTTTCTACCTCATAGGAAAGCGGTTTTTCCATTTCTTTCATGTGGAGTTACTTTCTATATGAAAATGAAAAGTGGACTCTCAGAGGAAGTCTCTCTCATTGATCCATTTGAAACCAATCCAACGACAAGCATTTTCTACTCCTCTAAGAATCTCTATTTTCCGTGCTTATTTCCCTCTAACCAAATGAGAGTAGCACATCAACTCCTTTCATTTCTAGTTCAATAAATCATTGATGAAGAGTTTTTTTTTTGGCTATGATGGTAGACCTCTGTACTACTCACACATTTTAGCTAGCACTTGAGCAAAGTTCTCATCCCGCTCAGCTTCTCACATCATCCAAATGTAATCTAAACTTCAAAAATAGAGAAGAAGAGAGATTCAGTGATTATCTATCTCTATCACATTAAGCACCTTGCCAATTATCTTATCATCATAGGGAAACCAGTTGATGACATTGATTTAATTTTGCACATTTAAATGAATTGCCTAGTGAGTATAGGCCATTGAAAAACGGTTATTCATACTTTCAATTTAGCTATTTCAATTGAAAAACTTAATCACTCCAAAATGGCTCCAACTACAATTTCAATTGACTATAATCATGCTGTTCTTCCTTCATTTAGAGCATAAAATAAAGACAATCATACTATATTTTGTCCATTCTCCTCTCATTAATTTCAGCTGTAATGCTTTTATTCCAAACCAAACCTTCTAATCTAAATATCAAACATATATATACGAAAATGAATGATTTATATAGTACAGTATTTCTTAACAATAATCTAGTTATTAAAATCTAATAAGTTTAAACCTACTCATAATTTTAAGGTTTGTACATCAAGATGAATGTAGTAGATTTTTAATTTATATATCCTATCATGCATTTTAATATATTAGAATAATTGATATGGTTCATTTTTCTAATATATTAATTGAGATCTTCAAAATATATGATTTTTAAGTTTCTAAATACTTGAGGGAATGAGATGTGATGACACCATAACTCAGAAACCTGCCTTTAGTCCTAATGAACATTTGCTGAACAATGCTCAGTTGGTCCAATGCTGGCTACCTGAAAGTAAGAAATCCAGAGCATCCCGGCTGCAAAGATTTTTTTTTTTTTGATGGTGTCTTTGCTTAATGAGTCAACCAGACATTACAGCTTATCATCTCATGGGCTTTCTCCTTATCAGCTTAAGCTTTTGAAGTAATTTAGTTCATGAACAAGGGAGCCCAGCCATTCCATTCCTTTTCTTTTTTCTTCACAGAAAAAAAAAAAAAAAAGAAGATTATTTATTTGGCATAGTTTCTACTTGGAAGAAGGCCCCACACTCCCAAAGCTTTTGACCATGTGAAGAATGCCAATCTTGAGGAGCATCGAGGATCATTCGTGATGATCTGTAATAAAAACACTGAAAGTATAACATGATTTGAATCTGATCCAAGTCCAGTGTGGGAAAAAAGAACCCATTTGATGAAAGGCAAGTAAAATATGAACCCTTTTCCAACTAAAATAAGCTTTCATCAAAAAATGATTAACAATTATCGCATATATCATGACCGCAAGCACAATTTTATAATCAGCAACTTTCATAAGCATTGAAGAGAACAACACAATCATGACTCAGAACAGAAAAAGAGAGTCCTTGCCTCCATAAACATGAATACAGTGTTACAAAATAAAAAAAACAAGCAACATCTCTTCTTCTGTTTAGGATTTACAAACAAAAAGGCCTTTTGAGTTGAATGTCTATCAACATTTGACCGGGGCTTAACCAAAGATCAGCAGCCACTATGCTGAAAAAATAAATAAACTCAGCATGAATAACATTGTGAAATACTTTTGCTGTATTACTCACATGTTAAATTTAATGATACTGAGTAAAGCTGTAGTCAAGTGTTGTTGTGTCATGTCCCGTAACAGTTGCAAGTCACTAACTGCATACACATACAGACATCTGACTGATGAATGGACTTTAAAGGAGTGTGATCCACAAGAGGTCATCACCAATAGTGTACTCAACTGGTATGAGAAAATAATAAAAGAAAACCTTTCCCAAAATAAACACCTTTCATCCGCTTAGCATGGTTTTATAAACGCCTTGCTTTCCAGTTGCTAAAGCATGAGACATTGTTAGTCCCATAGCTTATGCTTTGAAGGCTAGAGGCAGACATATCTGTCATCCATATCTTTGGGCCCCTGGATTCTCCCAATATATTGTAAGCATATGAAGCAAACCTGACATCAATGTCACATGCCCTTGTAATGCCCATTCCAATCAACTTTTGTGTTCTCGATAGCACTATAAGGCTGGAAAATGTAGAGAAACTATTGCCAATAAAAACATCAGCTCTTGAGCAAACCTCATAGTCAATTGCCGATTGGATGAGGTAAGGATACTTCTTGTAGATATCCCAGACCCCCAATCTCTTTTTCTCATAAGGAAGAAGACTTTCTTTCCAGCCACTCAATATAGAACCATTTTCTAAGAGGCTGTCAGCGACTGCGAGATAAACCACGATTGGCTGCTGTAAGCCAGTGATGTGGGCTACCCTTTCCATTATCTCTTCTTTACTACTGCAGATCTGACTGATATTTGATCTCTGCTCCACTTTCTTACAATGGATCATCCAGTCTTTCTCTATCCTCATGTGGATAGCTATATAAGGCACAGGTTGGTCTATTAAACCATCTGAGTTAAATTCTTTCTGAGCAACATCAACTTTACTTCTTGCCTTGGCACCTATCTCTCTAATCCTGGATATAACCTTCGTCACCTCATTTTCTATCTCATCAACCAATACCAGACACTCAAAAATCTTTGCATAGTCCTTGACAGGCCAATGATCATGCCAAAGGAAGGGATGCTTTCCAACAATTCGAATTACCTCAAACTTGTCAATTGAGTCTTCATTGCATTTTTTTAACTGATTCAAATCTCGCTCTTTAGTCCACTTCCTACCACTTCCCTTCTGGAGCTCAAAAGACTTGGTTTGATTCAAGAAATCAGAATAACGGCCCAATTGGACAAATCTGTAGCAGAGGGAATTGAACTTCTCAAAATGGAATAACTTATCAAATGAAATCGGTTCCAGTAAATCAATTTCTTTGAAAAAAAGAGAAGCACTCAAGCTAGGCATTAGAAGAGTTCGATTCAAAAATCTTGCAGTCAAAATTGCCCTTGCAAATGCTATTTTCTGATTGTTTAGACCCCAAATAATCTGAGGAACCTCTAAGAATTTGTCTCTTCTGACACCTAGTTGTAAGTTAGAAGCAGTAGAGGTAGGTATCCAATAAGAACCCCCCAGTTGAAACCAATGAAAGACAGGGAAAGGACAAAGAACAGTTCTGAATGCAAGAATGAGGATTACCAAGACAAAGCACCTGCATATCGTTGGCTTCATATAGCAGCTGACAAGCTTAGGAAATTTACAATTTGTGAAATCCATGAAGATATTGCTTCTTTCTCATCCAATGATCTGCTTTGTCCTCACCTTTTTTTATGACCCCAGCATGTGCTGATAATAATGATGTCCCAGAGATATGGAACCCAAGAAGGTCCACCTATACTCAAGGATATTCGCATAAAAGGAAAAGGAGGTGAAGAAAGAGAGAAGAATCACCAGTCACACACCATTCAGTAACCAAAAAGAACAATTCACTCCTACGCTGGTAAGAAATATATTAAATCTTTCCCCGATCAGTTATGTTTTCCGGATGAATGATTCCCTCCAATGGTGGCATTAGATTTGCTGACAAAGATAACAGGAAACATGAAGACACGAGCAGCTGAATTGGATAATAATGGATCTTTAAAATTTCCACCATAAAATCTTGATCGGTCAATAGAAGCTTAGCGTCAAGGAACCTGTGACACGTACCTCCTGAGTCAATGAACGCTAAGATACAAGCATTCAAAGGAACAAGAGTCTGAATCCATCCTTAACCCTTGAAACAGAGCTTCTCTGTTCTTCAGTTTCATCATTTTCTGCAAATTAAGATCCAAAATAGGATTCAGAAATGTACATCTTTTTTTCTCAGAAACAGAAATCCATTGCCAACCATAGACAAAGCTTCAAAAGTTTTACTCCTCATATGCCTGAAACAATAAATAGACTAAAATATGCTATCCTTATTTCCAAGAAACCCCAAAACACATAAACATCATTTTTTAAGCAAAACAATGGCCAACCACCTCATAATTCATTATAGTAATGAGGATTCTACCACTTCAAGGTTTGGGGAGGCCGGATATATGCAGCACCACCCATGCGTGCAATGAGACTGATTCCATGTTTTGAACCCATGACGCCCAGGTCATAATGAAGCAATTTTCTTGTTGTTTCAAGGCCAAGAATCATATGGCACAGATTAAGACAAACAAGTCTTTTTAATTATAATCTTCCCAATCTCTGAAACACTTAATTCCCGATGAACATATCATAGCTAAAATTGAAGCAAAAAAATCAATTTTATTTTCATTTTCCTTTTTTGATTACAGCAGGGTTTGTAAACCCCTGAGTTCCTTGTGCCAATATCCTTGTGCATCCAGGTGATACAGGAAAATAAAAATATTTTCATGTTTATTTATGCTCCCATATTTTCATCTCTACACATAGACTGAACAATACAGAAGCTCTTTTAAAACCCATTGCCCCAACTTTAAGTTTCTAGCAAAACCATAAGATATGGTCTAGTAATTTCAAAGCATCTAAATCATCTCCTCAACTTCACTTCAAAAAAACTCTCGACAACTACACTTCAAAAAATATCCTCTCTTTACCCAATAAAGGAATTTAAAGAAAAGTACATTTCTACCAAAAAATAACTCAAGGAAATAAAAAGTCCAAAGATAAAATCAAAACTATATTCCAGTTGATAAAACCCGTCAATCCAAGTCCCCTATGAGAAGAGAGAGAGAAACCACTGGTCCAGTACAGAGCTCATCCTCCCTATTCATTATAAAGAAAAACAAACGGTACTTAAAAAGGACTGAGTAAGGATCTTTAGCTGGAGAGGATCCCTATATAGTTCCCAATACGTAAACATATACAGAAAGAAAAAGGAGAAACCATCAAACTGCAGCAACATAAAATCTCAAAAATTCTTATCTTCTGCAACTCTATAATAGAAAGAATTCAAGACAATCCCATTTACGTTTAAAAAAATTAAAAAAAAAAAAAGTCCACCCATTTCAAGTCACGGCAGTTTCACATTCCTAACACAAAACAATAGTCACAAGTCAAACCCAGTCCCCATTTATCCAACAGAACCTCCCAACCCCAACCAAAAAATAAATAGAAAGAAGGTGAAAGTATCATTTCTCGAAGAAAAGATTCGAAAAAATTCTATTTTTCACTTAATTCAAGCTCCGGAAAACTCATTTTGTACTCATCCCTGCATCCAAAACAATAGTCCCATAAAACCCATCGCCACAGTCTGAAAAGAAAACCTCTGCAATCAACCAAAACACCATCCAGGAAAAGTTACAGGGAAATCCTTCTCCTTCTCAATCAAAATAGACAAATAAAACAAAACCAAAAACTCACTTTCCATCCCAATCCCCTCTCCAAGAAACTCACACCACACCTAAAATGAGCAGATATCCATTGTCAACCATAGCCAAAGCTCCAAAAGATTTTCGTGTTTATCTAAGCTCACATATTTTCATCTCTACACATACACCAAACGATACAGCAGCTCGATTAAGACCCATTGCCCCGATCTTTAAATTTCTTGCAAAACCATAGGATATGGTTTAGTAATATTAAACCATCTGAATCTTCTCTACAACTACACTTCAAAAAATATCCTATCTTTACCCAGTAAAAGAAATTCAAGAAAAGAACATTTCTGCACAAAAATAACTCGAGGAAATAAAAAGCCCAAAGACAAAAATCAGAACTATATTCCAGGTGATAAAACCCATCAAACCCATCAATCCAGTGCCCCACGAAAAGAGAAAGAGAAACCACTACAGAGCTCATCCTACCTATTCATTATAAAGAAAAACAAATGATACTTAAAAAGGACTGAGAAAGGATCCTTAGCTGGAGAGGATCCCTATATAGTTCCCAATACGTAAATGTATGCAAAAAGGAGGGGGAAAAACCCATCAAATTGTAGCTACATAAAATCTCAAAAATTCTTTTCTTCTGCAACTACACAACAGAAACAAATCAAGACAAGCCCATTTATGTTAAAATAAAATTAAAAATTAAAAAAATGTTCACCCATTTCAAGTCCCGGCAGTATCACTTTCCTAACACAAAACAATGGTCACAACAAAGTTAATCCCAATCCCCATAATCCAACATAACCTCCCAAACCCAACCAAAAAAAAAAAAAGATATAGAGAGAAGGTGAAAATTAAATTTTCTCAAAGAAGGATTGGAAAATTTTCTATTTTTCACTCAATCCAAGCTCTCTAGAACAGATGTTGTACTCATCCCTGCATCCAAAGCAATAGTCCAAAAAACCCATCACTACAATTCGTAAAGAAAACCCTCTGAAATCCTTCACAATCAAAATAGACAAATAAAATAAAACCAAAAATTCACTTTCCATCCGAATCCCATCTCCAAGAAACTCGCGCCCCACCAAAAATGAATCTTTTTTCCCATTTCATCTTCTCCTGAAATAAATCGGCGGGCAATTCCCATCTTCTTCTCCAGTCCCCAAAGAAAAAAAGAAAAAAAGAAAAAAAGAAAAAACATGGTAGGAGATTTAATGGAGCTCCTCCAACAGAGGGAAAAAAAAAAAAAAAAGAGAGTTCCAAAAAGATCCATTTTTCCCCAAAAATAAGCTCCAATATGACCCATCTCTACATATTCCCGCATACAAATCAACAGTCCCAACAGAAACCCTCGTAATGCCTAAGAATATAATTCGCAATTAGCACAAGATGTTATCATATGAGCGCCTATCTGAACCCCAACCCCACCGAAAACATACTCTGGCATGGAAAAAGGAAACACCTTTACATCCAATCAACCAAAAAATAAATACAAATAAAAATTCCAAGAGACCGTTTTCATTAAAATCCCTTTTTTTTTACAAAAAACAAAAAAAAAAACAGAGAGATTCCGATCCAACGGAAGATCTCGTATCACATCTACGAACGATTGAAATCATGAAGCTATAATTGAACTCCAAAACCACAATAACGCACCCTGACAGCCGGCCTCTTTAGAGCTCGTACAACACCAGGGAGGAATCTCATCGACATGAATGGGGAAACAAAAGGGGGAGGGATTGCAGTGGCAGCTTCCATAATCTGACACTCATGTCGGGGGAGAGACTAGATTTAGAAAGAGAGAGAGAGAGAGAGGAGGGGGGGTGGGGGAGGGGGCGGGGGGTGGGGTATGAAGAATAAATGTACCTGGCTTTTGAGAGCTGTGCTCGCTGAGGGGTCTGCAGCTCTGCTGGGGCTCTTGAAGAGCCTTTTCAGCGGAAAAGGAAAAGGCCAAACTGGAACAGTTGGCTACAGAGGGGGGGCTTGGTGCCATAAGGGATTCCCAAGAGGACCACCTTCGGCCCTTGTGGCCTGGGATTTTGTCAGGGCCGGCGGCAGCTCATTTGGGGACCGTGCGGCGTGCGCAGGGCCTCTTGCTATTTTTATCCCAAAAATAAATAAAAAAAAATTACTGCTGTAAGTTTCTTTAAATTTGATTAATTTATATATTAATTTTTTTCAAAAATTAATTTTGAAAACATAAAAAGCTAAATTTTTTTATAAAATTATTATATATTTTTTTTTCTTTTACAATTTAAGATCAGCTTGGAAAGATAACCTTACTGTTATAAAAAAAATTATTACCGTGCAATTATTATATGCTAATATCTAATGATAAAAATGAATAAAAAAATTTTAAAAGATTTTAAATTTTTTTTATAAAATTAATGTATTGATTGATTAAACTTAGAAAGACCTTATTATAATTTCTTAAAAGGATAAACAAACTGTCAAGCAAAAAGTATTTTTTAATAAATTAAAATTATATTTTTTTAATAAAAAAAATACTTGCCAGCATTTTTTTTTTAGATTGTTGCTCCAACTTCCACCGCTAATGGCAAAGTCAGGATTGTTTTTCTTTAGGGACTAAGTTATAATGTAAATTTTTTGGCTTACATAATAGTAGATATAAAATGATATTAAAGAAATAAAAAAATATATTTAAAAAATTTTGAATAGTTAGATTTCATAAAAATTGAATCTGCAAAGTTCTTAATTACTTTTGAGGATCTCAAGGATTCAAGAAATAACATAAATAAATAGTTTGATTCTGTTCAAAACTTAACCTTTAACTACATATATGATAAGCCTCTTCCATGAATGCTAAAAGATCATCTTTTGAAGTTTTTATATGAAAAACTAAGAATTAATCCTACTCTTTTTTTTTTTTAAGTCATCTTTTTGTTAACATATTTCTAAGGTATTGTACAAATAAAAGATAATAATAAAATATCATATTGAATCAAATAATAAATTTATGTGATGTATAAATTTTGATTAAATATGAAACTAATTCTTTTTTATAACTAATGTAAGTCTGACTTTATCATCTCATTTATATTATGTGTTACGATACTTGAATTTTTTCTTGAAAGAGCCAGCTTTGAGAAAGTAAAACAACTCTTGCTCTTTCTTTCTCATTAAATACTCTACCTTCGTCCATATCCATCATGAATATGTAAAAGTAGACTTGTAACTCCCTAAGCCTATCAGCTGAGCCGGTCAAAACCAAGTGATCTAAAAACTTTGAGTGAAAATTAATGAATAGTAGATAAACTTGAGTTATAAGCATATAATATTTTTCTTTTCTAATGCGATGTTCTTGTTGTATGCCATAAGCTAGTCAAAATATATTTCAAATTGAATCATTGGTGTTGTAAGAGTGGCTCTATACTATGAGCATTTTTTATATGGATAAAGGGCATGCTAGTTTCTAAATCTTTAAGTTAATATTACTGTCATTTAAGGATGATCTTGGATATCTAACCTCACGAATAAATGTAGGATTATTAGGTTGGATAGTGATTTTAGAGATGAAGTAATATTAGATTATTATCATATAGGATCATCAAACTGTAATCAAACATGATGATCCCATTATTTTTATTCGAATCACCGATGATTCTGAACGAATCAATTAAATGCCCTTTAAAAAAAAAGAAGAAGGGAAAATTTTGTTTGATTCGACGAGTCATTTAATGAAATAGGGGAGGGCAATTAAGGCCAACTATTCTGAGGTCTGCGATGGGCCACAAACATCCTCCATGGTTTTCTCGCAGGCCGAGGGTCCTACGGGAGGTCAGACAAAGGATCTGGCGGTGGAACAAATGCTGCCACCTTTGCCTTGGCTTCTTGCAATCATCCCCGACCACAAAAGTACAAACCCCTGCAGCTCGTCAGCCAGCTACCTCTCAGCTTTAGATGGGCTCCTGGTTTGGAGTAAGTCTGTAGTAAAAAAGTTTCCGCATTTGGGATTGGATTGCAGTAAAAAGAAATCTCCTGCTTTTCTTTCCTTTTGCTTTACCAGTTTATCCTCTGTTCAGCTTGGAACTTGAGATGCAATGGATTACACCTTCTCGTAAGTATCAAGTAATAATAGTGAGAAAAATACCGCATCTAAATTCTATCCTCCATGATTTTTAGTTTTGAGCCTTTGGCTCTCTCTAGTAAAAAATAACTACACTTGCTGGCAATAAAGGGCCTGATTGGTCTCATTTTTATTTCTTGTTTTTTACTTTTACATTAAATATAATGTCAAATATATATATATATATATATATATATATATATATATATATTTGATCACACTGTTTTTTATTTTTTATTTTTAAAAAATAATTTTGATTATTTATAGAAAAAGCAAGTAAATTTTTTTTATTTCCACTTTTTCTAAAAGTAACATTTTTGGAGACTTAGGCAACTTTTTGGGAGAGTAATAACATATTATTATTTATTCATTATTTTATATAATAAATATATATTATATTATGTATAATATTATATATTAAATATTATATAATATACAATAACATTATAATATTATATATTTTTTATATTTAATCTAATATTATATTTTTAGAATGTTTTGAGTTATGGTTGGTTGGAATGGATTGTAAAAAAACAAATTAGCTGATAAGCTTTTCTATTATTAGAAATAACAAAAAATAAAACAGCATAAAATTTTTGTTTTCATTTTTTTTAAAGAAAGAAAATGATAGCACAAAATAAGAGATGATAAGTAGAGTTGGTTTGACTTACAATGTTTTAGAAATAAAGATCGACCTCTCTAATATGATACTTCTTTCCGCACATAGGAGACTGCATCTTTAATGCCACGGTGCTTGATAAAATCTTTATTATTTTGTTTTAAGCCTTATTTTATAAATTATTCAAAGAGGAAGGATTGCAAACCATTGAGATCATGGTTTTAAATCCCAATAAGACACCTCGTGGGACATCAGGATAAGTTGCTATCTTAAGGATAAGAATGAAACTGTCCTGCCATCATTCCATTATCCTAATCAATGCATTTTGAGGCACCTTTTGCTTAAAGTATAAAGACAAAGCGAAATAATATCGCATCCTATTTCATAAAAATTAGAATCCTTAATTCCATAGAATTTAAAACCTTATATTATTGAAGCAGGTTAATAGGGCTGCCCCATTTGTCCCCAGCATGAATTGGAGGCTAGTTGATAATGGGATCCCTTTCATCATCCACAACCTAGTCTAAATTTCAGAAAAAAGTAAACAACATTAAAAAATTTCAGTGATGAGAAGTGCACTTGAGCTGAGTTAACTGATAAGTAAATATACAGCTGAATAACCCAAACTTGTTTTAATGTTCCAAAAACGAATATAGAACAAAATTACAGAGTAAAAACAAAGTTACAGTGTCAAAAACTATGTATAAGAACTAACAAATTTTGTTCCCCTTTTTATGAGCCAACAATAGAAGTTTAAACCTTGTAAAGGACAACACTTTACATTAAGAATGTGTACATTCCCCTTCATGGAGGTATGGGAAGTACATAAAAAGCTAGACAACACTTACTTTCAAGACACTCATAAATCTTTCAGCATCCGAAATTCATTGCCTTCCTCATGGCCTTAAAAGCTTGAGAACAGATGTTAAGAGCATCTGCAGCAAGCAAAGAGTAGCTCTTTTGCAGTCCATGTTACTTGGGCGAGATCTTGCAGTGAATTAATTGTTTCTCTATCCAATGGAAAAAGCTTAGGGAGACATTCTGTCAAGAAGTCCCAAACAAATAAATAGTGAATAAAGATTTGATATAGTATATCTAAATCAGTGATCAATTAAAACAACCAATGCTGTGAAATAATTATAAATAAACTATTTCTCATAAGTAATTAGACTTCAAACCATGTTGTTGAAAATTTATGAAAAGACATTCAATTGGACAATGTATATTCCAGCTAACTCCTAAAACATAAGGTTAAAAAGATCATAATCTCTACCAAATCCCCAACATTTGAAGGAAAGTAAATTACTAGAAAACATTTCTCTCACCTTACAAACATTTAGTAGTTAATAATGCACTGAACCGAATATGACGTATCATACTTTTGACAACATTCCAACCTCATATAATCTGTGAGACTGTGACAAATGTTTGTCAAAGGAGTGGTTACAGAACAAAAAATGCTGCACTAAATGGTAAAAGGTTTTTTTTTCCTTTTTTGAATAAAAGGGAGATAACGAAATTTAATACCCCAGTGATAAGAGATTGAATCTCAACACAACAAAGTACAAGGCAGTGTTCATAAGTTGAGCCATATGATAAGGCACATGTTTGTTAAGGGGATTGTCTATCAAACCTGAAGTAAAATAAAAGGTTTGCTTCTCTCATAATAAAGACATGGATCAATCCACTTTTCTAAAGGTGAACTAGCATGACTACCTTTATGCAAGCATGGGAGATTAATGGGAATTGCAGAAAGGAGTTAAACATGGTGGACGGTTAATTCCAACACACCAGATGTGAGCCTGTGTACATGCTGAGGAAGTAAGTTTAGATTATTACTTCTCCAAGGAAAAAATGGATAGTATCAGCAATTGCATGATAATTAAGTGCACATGATGAGGAACATTAATCACCTGTACTTGTGCAAATGCATTGCTACAGTTGCACATTCAGTGTGCAACCTATAATTTTCCATTCCACTTATGAGTTTATAATGGATTCCCTACAACAGATTTCACAAGAGTCAATTTGTGCATTCTTGTTTGCCCCATGTCTTATGTGTGACCTTTTATGACCACCACAAGAATGCCCCTTTCCCCCAATTTTCCATCTCATAATTTTGATTTCAACATTGTATAGGCCAGAGTGACATATTTGGTAATACAAATTTCATGATTGTGCTTTATCTGACTCTTCTTCTTTTTTTCTAATTGATTTTAGCATTGGAGGT
This sequence comes from Metroxylon sagu, assembly GCA_017589505.3. Lineage (NCBI taxonomy): Eukaryota > Viridiplantae > Streptophyta > Magnoliopsida > Arecales > Arecaceae > Metroxylon > Metroxylon sagu. The sequence goes on from JACVBY030000237.1 coordinate 97,646, forward strand.
GCATGCACCATTAGGTTTCAGCATCCACATGCTAAACTTGGATGAAGAACTACTGTGGTGGGTGCTCTGAAGTGTCATAAAACCAACATGGTTGTTGGGGTCTACTTTGTTGATTATAAATACAGAAAGTCATAAACAATGGCAGTTTATTTATATCATCAAAGAAGCTAGGAAAAAAGAAAGAAAAAAAACTTGAAAAAAAAGCACAAAAAAAAGAGGAAAGCTATTAAGATGGCATTACCTGGATGACTAACAAAATTAAGCAGCGATAGTGAAGCTAAGACCCTCTCTTCCAATGCTCTATCATAGCTCAAGCTCTCAAATAACCGAGGCGCAAGAATGGAGCATGCCAAAGGCTGAAGACTATTAGCACTATGCAATGAGGAAAGTGAGCTGCTCATCCATGCAACTGTAACGAGGCAAGATCGGGCCAAACTCGGGATCCCATCAGCTATGCAATTTGATAGAGCAACCAAGAACCTCTTGTTCCCACTAGTTAGCAAGACCATGGACAACTTCCCAAGCCACTCTTCAATTGCTTTTTCTTCTTCATCCTGATGGTTATTGCTCAATCATATCAGTACAAAATTAGTCTACATAGTAGAGTGCAACACTAAAATATAATTACAGTAGGGAGCATAACTTAAAATAACAATGCATTTGAATATGTGTTTCCATGTTGAAAAAAGAATCCGAACAGCTACCACAGTAATGTCCTCACAGGTAGACAGACTGAATTTATAAAAGTGTCCTGATTACATCTGAGTAACAGTAAACTTAGGGAACACTGAATGCTTTTCTTATTGGTAAATTCCAAACCTTAGATGAACATAAGAGCATCACTCATCAATGCAATTGATAGCTCTAGTCAAGAATTAATAAAGAATGATTAATATTTGCAAAAGAATTCAGTTAAAGTGCTCAAGCTGGGGGGTCATATAAAAAAACTAAGCATATGTAGGAGTAATATATTGAAAATATCCCTTGTGCACATTTAAATTATGCATCATTTTAATTTGAATTTTGAAGATTTAATATACATATTGTACACACATATGAGCAAATTTGAGCAAGAATATCTCTACTTTGTTAAAGCAAAAGGCTTAGCCAACACATCCATTCAAAACAAGAGTGAAATGATCACAGTTTTTCAGTTAATAAATGAACTAAAAGAAATACATAATCTCCTTACACTTTATATTCTGCAAATTTTTATGTTTTCAGTTCATGCAGCACTGATGCATGGAAGCAAATATTAATGATTAATGAACTTGACTGCATAAATAGCAACTGTTTAATGTCATCTAACTGAGACGCCAAGACCTTACTGATGGAGAAAATTACTATGTGCTAAGGATGTTTCCATCCAAATACCATATGAAAAGGAAATTATGTGAAAAGGAAATCAAATCTCGTGTCTATAATGATGTTTTACATAAAAACCAGGTATGGTTCATCTATTCATTCTCCATAACTCTTTTAAGTTAAAAAGATGAAGTTATTTAACAAAAGTTTTCATGGAATGTGGATTAGCATGTTCTTTCTAATTCTGCTTCAGCTCTTTACCTCACTACCACAGTTCCATGCTTTCTGGATCCTTTAGACACAATTATTAGAAACGGGTTCTCACCATGTATAACCCTGCTAGAATTTTGTCTTTTTGGAAGAAAAAGTGTTAAATGACAAACCAGTTAAAGACATTCCAAGCACATGAAGAGTATGCAAGTCAAGACAAAACCAAATGTTGCACAACTCAAACCTATGTACGGATGAGATCAAATACCAGGTTTTAAGTGCATATGTTGTACAAAACATGCCTTTTAGGATTGTAAAATCTAATAGATGTCATTTTCTGTAAGCATATAGACATACCACTCTTGAATTTTCAACTGCAAGTATCTCTTGGCTTCTGAACGAAGCTGAAGGACCATCATCCAACCCTGCTCTCTTAAGTAACCATGTCTCTGCAATGGTCTCTCCCAGACATGAAAACCTGCCACCCAAAAGCAAAAGAGCTCTGCTGCATTGTTCTTGGACTTTCTTGTGATGTAAGTTTCGTTCCAAGGCTGCTACTATAGCATCGATCCCCTCTTCTCTATAGACACTGGACCGCAAAGAATCTCCCTGCAATATGACTGCCATATGGGGATTGTACATAGATCTAAAAATGACATCCTAAAAAAAATATACATGCTCTGCTGAAAAAGAATGGTTTCAAAATGGTACCAAAAGGTCAAGTAGTAATAAAATAGCTGCAGCCAGTGGACGCTGCTCCAGTGGAGCTTGCTGGAGATATACCAACAGGAGATGCATTGTGTTAAAGCAACCATCATTCTTTAGCTCCTTCAGGAACCTGATTATTTGAGTTGTTCTGTTCAATGAAAAGAAGTTCCAACTTAATTGAATTTTTCAGAGAACTGCTGCATTCAGTAAATTTTCTCACCCAATTTATATATCTAGTTACAGGACCAATACTCACTACATGCCAGAGCTGAAAACACTTACCAAAACCTTTTTCACTAATAATCTCTAATACATGATAATTTCTTAGGAAACCAATAGTGCATGATAATTTCTTAGGAAACCAATAATGAAACCCAGTCAATGCTGAGAAATCTCTAGTATGAATTTCAAAAATCTGTATATTAATCCAGATCCACAGTTAGCTAGCTGGAGAAATGAAGGAGCACATTGATGGACAAAAGGGGCTCACTAAAGGTCTACTTACTAATTTAGGTAGATAATAGAACCCCTGGCTCATTTACTATTCATGGCATGGTTCATGCCCAACAGGGATAGATGACATTGTTTTAAGAACCTTAGCTGGGCTCAAATTCAAAGGAAATCTATGGCTGGTTATAGCTAGATTAGTTGAGTTTTAGGTACTATTCTTTTTAAAGCACTGAAGAGGACTCAACTTATTATTTCTGAGAAGCCAAGGCAGTCTTTTTAGAAGGCCTATTGTCAACCAAATAACGGATGTACACAGCTTACTAATAGTAGAAAAGAAATGAGCTTCTTCTGGCCAGATCTGATCCTTGTTTCTCTTTCCCATGTCTTTCTTTTCCCCTCGGTCTTCCCTACTCTCTTCTCCCATATTCTTCTCCTCCTCTATGATACAGAGCTTTAATCAATCAAGGGTAAGATTTATACTTAACAATTATACTCAAACAATCAAGCTGATTATGGTGAAACTCCTTTGCAATGATTGAGGAGCTGGTGCTGATTGGTGCACCAGTTGTGTCATGCCATGCCATGCAGAAACAAGAAAAAAGCTTTAAATGGCATATTACTGAGAGGTATAAAGCCATGTCCACCATGCCCATATTTTATGGGCTGGCACAGGTTCTATCCTGTGATACACAGAGTATCATGGCTACATGCATGCTTGGTACCACCACCTTGTCAGCACATCATGGCATGCCAGCAGTTAAATCCTTGCACTCTTCAGATGATTAAATTTTGAGCAGAGCAAGAAATAAAGTGTTGCTGAATCTCAGGTCAGAATATCTGTTTCTTATACAGTTACCCAGGTTTGGTTGTCAACCTTTCTAGGACATTAATATGGCACTTGATTAGACCATGAGAACCACTCCATGTAAAGTTGTTTGGGCATATCTCTTCACGTTACTTTATTTTCCTCACCTTTTCTTCATGTGACTTCTTTCACTAAATGAATAATTGGATACGTAAGCAAAGATTAAACAAAAAGAAAAAATCTACTGAATGATTCACTTCTCTTTCCCAAGAGCATGTAATAATTGGAAAAATTATCAAACAAATGTATCTTTAAGTTTAAAAAGAAACCAATGTTGTTAACTGTTAAGAAACTTCATGCAACTGTTAAATCTGGAAGAAACAACAAGAAAATCAGTAAGTAGAACTCAATAAATATGTTACAATGTCTTTGTAGATTTGTTGAATGGTAGAATACATTGACATAAAGAGAGCATGTGTTAGAGAAATGATGTATCTGAACTGTACCTGTTAAGGCAGATCAGCTCACTCAGCAGACAAAGAGCACTGCCTTTGGACTTCAACTGGTTTCCTAGGAGGAGTTGAATGATAGATGCCTTTTTTATATTACCAGCCAAATAATCTCTGCAGCTCCCATCTGCTTGAACACATGTGGCTAAGAGTGAAGCACAGCTCTTTCTCTCACGGACATCTCCCTTTTCAAGTGTTTTGATCAGCAGGTCCAACCCACCAAGGGCAATCATCTGTTTTGCATTTTCAACATTTCTGTCCACATCAAAACCCATAAGAAGCTGATCTAGAAAGTACAATGCAGCTGATTTAGGGCTGCCTCGGATGGTAAACAAAGTCTGCATCTGATCCCCATTATCTAAAACATGCAAGACTAATGGTATCCAGTCCAGCGATAGCATTTGTTTTGCCCTTGGTTTTAGTAGATAAAGCAATACTGCTGCCTTTAAGAAAAGATTATTACTTCTCAACAGTCTCAGGAAAATTTCAAGCTGTGGATCTGCATTCAGTACAACATGTCTGTTTACCTCATTCCTTGTGACCAACTCTGCTAAGATGGAGATTGCCAGCTCTAATACCTCATCATCTTTTGATGTGAAGGTTACCTCTAGAAGTCCCTCAATCATAGAAGACGAGGACATTGCAGTCTCCAGGATAGAGTCTCCATGTGAGTCCAACCAAGCTTTTGCAACCACGCGAACTGCAGCCTCACATTCACCAAGACTGTCTGAGTCAGAAATCAAAGTAATGGCTTGGCCAAGATCTGGCGGAGTTATATTGCTGATTGATTCTCTGGCGTTTGCAACTGGATCTTTTTTAGAAACTTGTGCATGATGGATTGCCCCTTTATATGGTTCACTACGGCATGAGAATAACCGGAAAGAGAAAGATTTGCGTGGTACTGGTGCTGGTCGAGCAATCTGATGTGCTTCTGCAGGGTCTGATTCCTTTTGGTGAACCCCCATGTCACTCTGTCTACTCAGAAAACAAGTACAATCTGAGAAACAGTGGACTTCTTGGAATTTCAAAAGAAGAGCATCTCCCTTATGATTTAATTAAAGCGTTATCATCTTTAAGAAACTAGGAGCATGATTAGGCTATGGAAGCCTACTATTTACACGAAAAGATGATTTCATAATGTCTTTATACAACATAAATATACGCGCAACTCATATGATATCAAAAGCTGTTAAACAGTAGAGGTTTTGAGTCAATAAACCACATCAGCATAATAACTATAAACGAGTACACTGACAATGTTGTGTTAATAATATTAAAAACAGGCATGAGTGGAAGCGCATGCTGTTCTATTGATAGGTAAGATTGGATATATATCCTTATTCTGCAATCATTGTGGATTCCCTGTCCCTATATGATACAAATGTTTGCGAATCACTAAATATTGAGAGTGCATAAATCACTAAAAAAGAGGTTGAGAATAGATGTTTTTTCACATCAAAACAGATACAATCCATTAACAGGTGTCATAATAATAGAGATAGGAACATGGGAATGGAAATTAACATGTTTGTCATTAGTGATGATGAACTAGATAACTGATCAAGATGGTATGGGAATATGCAGTGAAGACACAAGGAGACCAAAGCAAGGAGATCGACAAATGTTTAAGGAATTACATTAGCTGGAGACATGAGGTTACATGGATAAAAGTTGTGCAAATAAATTTCAACGAACTGGACATGCTAAAAACAAGAGCATAGCCCTCGGTAGGGCTAAACTATGAAGAAAGATATGCAAAAACAACTCCAAACAGTCAGGATAAGGCTTGGCAGTTCTGGCTATTTTTATAAACTCAAATTCACAAAAATTTAAAGCAAATATAAAGAGTGTTAATGCTCTATTGGTTAAAAAAACACCTGTCTACCATGTTACCAATCCTATAAGCATCTAAGATGATCTTACTTACTGAAACAAGAATCAAAGAACACAAATCCAACAAAACTCAGAAAAACATATACTCACTTCACATGTACACAAGCAAGGAGGAGGACATCAACAAGATTCATCAAGATATTGTTTTCTCTATGCTCACTGATGAAAGGAGTTTGGATATATAATTAAAATGAGTTTGAAATGTGAAAGAATGTTTCAACTATCACATATAGGACTATTTTCTCTAAGATTCCCTGGGGCCAAACAGCTGTGTCCAGGACAATTATATAACATATATATAGAAGGCAATCAAGGACACAAGTTTGTCGTTTTTATCCATGCTCATAGCTTGTTTAATTGGATATGAGCTCAGGTAGATTCCACTTTGAGAGGCATCAATCATAAAGAGTTTAACCATGCCTACAAAGTTCAACAGGCAAAAAAATAAAGGTCAATTGACTCACATGAATAGTGTTCCCCATCTTGCAGCTGCCTTCGTGAGCATCCAACTTACTCTCCACAGCTAAATCCATATTACCAATTAACACACCATCGCCGATATCCTCCTGTTCCAATGATGCACCGAAAACTGCTTGATACCTTCAATAGTTTAGATCAAAACAAACAGAATCATATAACAATCCACATGGACAAGCACGGTAAATTCTCAAACAAACATAACATCAAGAACATGAAGGCAAGTCTTACATACAGGTTTCTATTGATCGAACACCGTGAAAATGACACCGATCTCTTCCCCCACGGCTCAAGATAGCTGGCTTTCAGCGGCAGCGACACAGAAGGGACAGGAGGTGCCTTTCCACCAACCTTGAGCCACTCCTTATAGTATAGAGCAAACTGAGCAGTGCCCACATCCATCTGATCGTTAAAAGCTCTGTTCAATCCCTTCATCCTCTGGTCCCTGTCCTCCACCTCCCAACCGGCGACTAGCTCCACTTCCTTGCTGTACCACACCTTGAGATGCAGCAAATGCGGCAGAAAGAAATGGTCCCAGAGATCAGGTAAAAGATTCTTCCTTGAGAGGAATGGCGCATCGACGAACACCTGGAGGAGGTGCCTAGCGGAGACCCTGTCATTCCTCTCGATCTTGTACACCACCGCAAGGTAGAGCTGGGCGCAGGCGGAAAGGTGGGGGTTTGGCACGCCGCAGGTGTAGCCGCCGCTCCTCGACCTGGGGGAGTTCAGTGAGGCCACAATGCTCAACAGCCTGATGGAATTCCTCAAAGAACGGATCTTGGAGTCCCTGGCGGCACTATTAGGGCCCTCCTCGGCGAGCCGCTCGATGCTCTCGATCCCGAGCTCGAGGTTGGCGAGCACGGCGTGCGCGGCGCCTTTCCTCGCCGCAAGGCAGGCGGCGCATTTCTCCCGGAGCTGCCGCCGGAAGCCGGCGTCCTTCAGGAACCGGCCGGCGTAGCCGGAGAGGATCGAGACAACGGCACGGACGGCGGCCTCGTCCATGCCGGCCGCCTCCTCCTCGTCGTCGTCGTGGTGGGGAGGCAAGGACTTGGGAACGGACTCATGGGAGTTGGAGCTGGTCCTGTTGGAATTGAAGCTGAAAGAGCCATTGGGGAAGAAGGCGCGGTGGAAGCTCCGGCGGTCGGTGCAGACGGAGGCGGCGGCGGCGGGGGTGAGGGGTTGGCGGAGTTTGCGGCGTGGTTTCCGGCGGTGGAAGCCGTCTTCAGTGAGGAGGTCGCGGAGAGAGGAAGGAGGCATTGGAGGGGAGGGGAAGGGAGGGGCGGGCTTTGGATTGGAATGGGAGAGGGGAAAAAGATGAGAGCTTGGAGGCATTTCAAGGAGAAAAAAAAAAAAAGGAAGGGAACAATGGGAGGGGAGATGGGGACAAAAGAAGAGCCGCTGTTTTAACCGACAAAGAGATGGCGAGAGCTCCCACGCCTTGTGCATGGACTCTCTCTCTCTCTCTCTTCTCTCTCTCTTCTCTCTCTCAAGAGAGAGAGAGAGAGAGAGATGACCGTTGGAGATATGTGGCGGGCAATCTCATGCTTAACGAAAATGTGATGTGATTCCTCCAATGATGCTTGACTTAAAACTTTTGGGTTAGTGGTTGTCTGATTGCTTTGGAGGTGATGCTTTTGAGAGAATATCATGTGGCTGAAGCATATGCTGCCATATTATATATATATATACATTGATGATGTATATAATATTTTATGCAACATTGATGATTGACTTATCCTATTATTAAAGTCGATAATTTTAAGATCAGAAATTATTATTTTAGCCTTCCTATCATTATTCTTATACCAAAACTATTCTATCATTTGCTTTACTCCAAATAAGGCTAGGCCAGTAAATTCCCTTTCTCTGGTCAATTAATTACCTTTTTTTTTTTTTTTTTCCTCCACTAGGATTAGGTTTTTTTAAAAAAATCCAAATAAAATGAATGGCCTCCTCTTTTTCTTTCTCTAATTCAATTTTAAACATATTTAACTTTCTATTATTCATTATCTTTTTTTAAAATATTTTAGTTCCTTATCGATTATATAATAAAAAGATTTTAATAAATCAAGAAGCTTAAATAATACTTTCTATCTAACTTCTTTGAATGGATCCTAAGTTACTACAGATGGTATTAGAGCAGATTCAATGTATGACTTATGTAGATTAAGGAATACTTCAGAAGAGCTACAAGTGTTTATGATTGAGTTCGATTATATTTGAATATACATTTGAACATTAAATTTTGCTTTGAAAAGAATGCTGAAGTTTGAATAAGAATAATATTTGAGAGCCCATATTGATGAATGTTTAACTTTATATTAGTTATGCACTAAAAAGATGAATATTTATATAAAATCAAAGAACTTAAATAATATGGCCGTAAGAACTTGAGTTCAATTTGAATACAAGATAGCTAAGTAACCTTAAGATCAACATTGGAGTCTGCACTTAAAAGTTTAGTAAAAAAAATAAGTAATGCATGTTGTTTTGACTATTGATAATATTAGTGAAGTTACCATATGTATGGATGCTGGACCCTATGCTTTGAATATTTGTTACAAAACAAAATATATTTTATGCACATAAATGCATTTGCTCATATGCCATGCTTCCACAGTCTGTACTCTTATTTCAACAAAATTCTTCAACTAACAAGTGGGCACTTCTCATCCAATTTAGAGTTCAAAGCATAAAATTGATGGCATTAATTATTGCACCATGCAAGATTCCAAAAACAAAACCAGAGGGGAAAGGACAACATGAGGCGCCCCCCCCCATATGCCAAGGGTCCCCTCAACCCCAAGTTGCACTCATTATTCCTTCTCCCCTTATTAATTTGAGCAACAAACAAACATTCCCATGGGTAGATGAAGTCTGAATTTTGGAGCCCTCTTGTGCTGTCAAAGCCTGTTTGGAATACAACCAGGGGGAAGATAATTAATACCTGCCACCTTTCTACTTTTTTACGTGGAGTTCACCAGCAAGTAGCCATGCAGAACGACATTGATTTGTGTCGTGGAATCTTGTAGATCTCCAAGGACTTCAATATTTTCCCTTGTTCTCTAGTGAAGCTATTGGTATGCCCGTGACAACTAGCAGTCTTATCTGTGTATTTTGTCACGGAGGAAGACCAAATCTCAACTCTATTATTGCAAACCTACCACATGATTCACCTCACTTTTCTCAAAGAAAATTTACAACATGATTCACCTCGATTCATAATTTCTCCATCAACTTTATGGCTACCTACAACGCTTGGCTTCTTGCTTTCTTGCAAACTGTTGGCCGCAAAAGGAGGGACGTACCTCTTGTTTTTTTTTTTTTTTTTCGGCTCCGCAGCAGAAGATGATGGATCGTCGGCAAGTTTGGAGGCTATCAGAGCTATCAGAGTCTTTAAAAATGTTCATACCTTTGATCACGATGTCAGAGAGGAAAAAGGTCGAAAGTTTGAAGTTCGTGAGCAGAAGAAGAGAGCATATGTGCACACCTCATCGACTTTCTCTATTCCTCTGTTTATAAATAGAGGCTCCACCGCTTTATAGAAAGGTGATGGGAAGATAGATGGATGCTTGACCTGGCACCCAGTACTAAGTCAGTCCATAATCTCCCACTCATTCATACACGAACATACTCACAACCTCAACTCACCTCTCTCCTCATGCATTGCAGTGGGGTGTGTGACCTGACGAAACTCATACAAAGCAACACATAATGGAAGCACTACGTTAAATTAATATGTAACTAACGCAGCACACAAGCAATGCACTATAATCTCATCTATATCTTAGAAAATTCAATCACACCTAACAAGCACTCTCAATCCCTCAAGAGATTCGCTTTGAGTAGTACTTGAAAAAACAATAAGTTAAAAATCTGTGTCCATAATTATATGTAACTCATGCACATGATTGCCCAAGCTATAAATCACAAACTCAAGTTGTAGTCGCAAATAATCTTCCTTGAACACTCATATTAATCCATTTTTGCCCAATCAACTTCCTAAGATTATCTTATGTGGCCGTATCAATCATAACCCTGAAAGACAAGGCTAAAGAAGTCATCCTAAACTTCAACTTCATAATATAGGTTTAAGTCCAAGGACACTATATAGTTGTAGGGCTCACATAGTAACAGAGAGGAAATGTATCACATCACCCTTTACTGGGTCATCTTTAGCACACGCAACATTATGCATGCTACGGTGGAGCTCCCACTCAATGGGCCATATCAAACTGAAACACCGTACGAACACAAGTCTAGACATTACAAAAATGTCCAATCCAAGTACATACATATCCTCTAGTTCGGCTACTTTAGGCTTGATACGGATTTGTGGATACATCAATACACATACTCTGTACTTGACTCTCTTGAGTCTCACCTCAGTCCAAACTGAGACAACTTTCTTTGTAATTTATATATCTCAACAACATGAAACCATTTTGCAACCCATGCAACCTGCAACCCATGCAATCTGCAACTCATGCATTCATCATGCTCTATGCAACACATGCATATCCCCATAATATCGCCACTTAAGCATCTATTATGGTCACTTAAGTCTCATCCTGCTCATTACAAAAGTGTTAGGATGATCACCCGTGTGAGTGGGTTAATCTAAGCCTATGACATTTATATACACATGTGCCTTACAATATTATATTTATAAACACATTAAAAAATAATGAAAACAAATATTTCAGTTCAACATTATCCATAACGCACAGTTAATGATATCTATAACATACAATCCCTATCTATCAAACATAATACAGACCTAGACTTCTCACATCAGTCTGGAGCACATCCCGGTCTATCACACTCTATGCAAACCTAGACTCCTTACATGAGCTCGGAACGCATCCCTAGCAATGGATATGCATAAGAGTAACCTCTCCTTACCTGACCATATCCTGAATGAAGTGTTATCCGATGTCAATGTGCTTGGTCCTACCATGATATTTAGGATTCTTAGCATACTGTAATGTCGTCATACTATCTAAATATATCAAATAGCCTCATAAGCACTGGCTGATATCTTGAGTCATCTCAAAAACCTCCTCAGCCACACAGCTTCCTGGACAGTAGCTGAATAAGCAATATATTTGACTTCCATAGTGGATAAAGCAGTGCAGCTCTGTTTCTTACTACATCAAGAGACAACTCTACCTTCAAAGATGAACACATATTTTAAAGTGAATCTATGCTCGTCTCTATCATCAGCCCAATTAGAGTCACAAAAATTCTTTAATCTTAAGTCCCCTCCTTAATAACACAGGACGAGATTAGTAGTACCACTAATGTAACGGAAGATCCTCTTTACTACTTCCCAATGAGCAGGTCCTAGATTGCTCTAGTATTGGCTAACTAAGCTGACTGCAAAGCTAATATCAGGGCGAGTATATAACATAGCGTACATTAAGCTCCCCACAGTACTCGCATAGAGGATCCTTCTCATCCTCTCTCCTTCCTCGTCTGTTCTAAGGCACCGATCGATGCTCAAAGTACAACCCTTCTCTATTGGAGTATCAACGGGTCTTGAATAGTGTATTCAAATCCGTTCCAAGATTTTCTCAATATAAGTTTCTTGAGACAAACCAAGAAACCTCTTAGCACAATTCCTCAGGATTTTTACTCCTAGCACATAATTCGCTTCACCCATGTCCTTCATCTTAAAGACAGAGGATAGCTACTCTTTAGTAACATTGATCAACCCCATAGTACTCTCAGCTATTACGATACCATCCACATACAGTGATAAAATCAGATCCCATCGTTTAATTTTTTTAATATATACATAGTAGTCCTCCTCAATCATGTCCAAGCCAATCGATATAATGGCTTCATGAAACTTAAGGTACCATTGCCTAAACGACTACTTAAGACCATATATAGATCTGTTAAGGCAGCACACTTTGCCCTTTTATCTTTTGGCCTCAAAGCCAATAGGTTGAACCATATAAATCTCTTCATTCAGGCTTCCATTAAGAAATGCCATCTTGATATTCATCTGATGCAGCTTCAAATTAAAATGGGCTACAATAACTAGAATCTAGCGAATGGAGGCAAATCTCACCACAGAAGAAAATTTCTCCTCATAATCTATACCCTCTAACTAAGCATAGCCTTTCACCATAAGTTGGGCCTTGTAATTGTCAATTAACCCATCTGCCTTGCACTTTATTTTTAGGACTCACTTTTCCTATAGATTTGCTCCCAGGCGAAAGGTCCACAAAGTCTCACATATGGTCCTTGGCCATCAACTCCATCTTATCCTTTATAGCAGCTAGCTACTCATTATAAGTAGATGAAGCGAGTGCCTCATCAATAAAAGTTAGCTTATCTGGATTTAATGGAGTGCAGAGAAACACATTCCCTTTGACTACAAAATGTCGACGTGAAACAATTCTACGTTTGCTTCTCCATAATTATGGATTTGGACTCTGAGGACTACTCTCCAATGGTGCATCAATCCCTATAGGTGAGCTCCGACTTGGCTTAACTTATGCGCTCCCACTGACTGGTGTGCCACTCCCATTGGGCCTAGCACTTCCACTATTTGTAGCGATCCCTGAGACATGTTGTAATGCCCCTTCATTGCTAAAGATAGTAGGAGAGTCATCCTATAACTCATATAGAGTCAGGTCCTTTCTAATTTCACCAAATGCTGAGGAATTCATTCTGTATAAAGTCCACATCTCCGAACTCCACCTCAGTCAGTTCTTCATCAGGATATTCATCATACATCACATAACCATTAGATTTCTCAGGGTACCTGATAAACACCTTTTTGTTGGCCCTAAGACCTAGTTTTCCCAACCTATGGGAGGTGTTGTGAACATATCCTGCTAAGCCCCATGGGCGTAAATGGTCCACAAAAGGTTTCGCGCCATATCATAGCTCATACGAAGTAGAGGGCATCGATTTATTGGGTACACGATTAAGAATGTAGGCAGTAGTCAGCAACGCATCACCCTAAAAATTGATTGAAAGATTTGCTTGTGCTATCATCAATCTAACCATATCCAGTAAAGTCCTGTTTCGATGCTCTGCAACCTCATTTTGTTGCAGCATATTAGAAATAGCAAGCTGCCTACGTATCCCCTTTTCCTTACATAGCCTCTGAAATTGCTTAGATAGATACTCATGTCCTCTATCAATTCGAAGAGTCTTCAAAGTCCTCTCCTTCTGATTCTTTACCTTAGCAAAAAAGTATCTGAAACAATCCAACACTTCATAGTGCTGGGAGATCGGTTACATATACCCAAGTTGCAAATAATTATCTATAAATATGAAAAAATAAGAGGCGTCATAGTATGCCCTGACACTTAAGGGTCCATAGATATCTGAATGTACTAGTTCAAATGGCTAAGAGGCCCTAGAAGCCTTACCAAAAGGCTTTCTTGACACTTTTCCTGCTAGACAAGGCTCACACATAAGGAGACTTATCTTGTTGAGAGCGCTCAATAATCCTTCTCTAGCCAATCTTGCCATCCGATCTTGGCCCACATGACCAAGTCTAGCATGCCATAACAAACAATCATTATTTGCAGGAAAAAAAGCATATGCAAATGAGGAATAATGATCACACAAATCATCATCAAGTCTAAATATTCATAAATGTCCATAAAAGGATAATATACCATCCATACATATGGACATCCGATTCCCAAAGAAACAAAAAGTGTAGCCAAGGGCCAAAAGGGCAAGAATGGAACATAAATTATACCGGATGGTTGGGACGTATAAAACATCATGTAGGAGCAAAATATGTTCACCATGCAACCTAATGCGATACGCTCCTACTCTCTACACCTGCTTCTGTAGACCATTCCCAAAAACGACATACTGAGTGTCCGCTGGAATCCAGTGAAAATCTACAAAACCAGCTTAATTTCATACTATGTATTTATTCGCTCTCATATCTACAATCCAATCAGAGAGTATGGCAGCAACTAATGTATACGAACAAACATTGAGAGAGCTCATTGTGGAGTATATCTTCTTTAGCTCAGTGCAATCACGAGCAAAGTAGCCTTTTACCCCACAGTTATAGCACTTGATCTTTGCTACATTTCTCTTGCCCTCTCATTAGCCTCTTCTTGATTTGGTTACTTTTTTTTCCTTAGATATCTGTGCACTCCTATCACTTACCTTACCTTTTCTTCTATTTTTGGGCCTTAAAGACCCAGCCTGGCCCACATAGGCCAAGGAGTGGAAAGTCTTAATACGCTCTGCCTCCAGCTCAAGGTGATGAGATATGTCCTTAAAAGTTTTGATGTTCTTGTTATGAGTCATCAAGAGCTTTATCTGGCTGCATTGAGGATCAAGCAGTAAACGAATCACTATAAAAACTTGTTGCTCATTAGTAAGGTCGACCCTAGCACTCCTCAGATCCTTAATCATACTCTCCATCACACAGAGGTGGTCAGACATCGAATGATCGAGATCCTTGATATACTGCATAACCTCAGGTTTAAGGCACGTAGCCTCATCGCCAAGGTTTGTCCATACCTTATCTTGAGTTGGTTCCACATAACCTGGGTGGTCGAATAATTTGCAAAATCTTCGATCAGATCATTATGCATGTTGCTTAGCATAGTAAAACGTGCACAATGATCCTTTTCACCCAGCTTTTATAAACTTCCTGGTCAAGGCGGTGGTATTGTTTAGAAGTACCAGGGTCTGGTGGTGTCATACTGGATGTCAGAATCTCTAAGACTTCTAATTAATTTAGTAGATACTAGATCTTTCTATGCCACATATTATAATTCTATCTAACTTCTCACCTCTATTGAGGTCAGCTACTACAAATCTGGAGGCCGCACAGCATTTAATCAAGCAAGTTTTGGACATCACACACATAAACAGTGTATATCAATATCAAGAAAAAAAAATTAGATTACATATGTTCTTACTCATAAATAAGATTGAAAATTTCATTAAGCTCATAATCATTACTCATTTAATAAGATGAAACATAGATTCCAATTCTTTTTCAGAGAACTTATCTCTATTGTTCACAAAACTAACACAAGTTGGAACAAATCCATATGCTACACCAAGTATATATTTTATATTAACAAAGGACAACATACATATTACCTATGCACAAAGCATAAATAAACATGTTCGTAGAAAAAATATATAATAAATAACACAAATATCCCTCATGCATTAAGCATAAACAATTATGTCGGTAAAAATAACATGTAAAAACATGCATAAATCACATTTATATGCTAAGTATAAATAATTATGCAACCAGAAAAATATTCAAAGAAAAAACAGATACAGTGTAGCACCAATATTGTCTATGCACTAAGCATAAACTACTATGTCATATCTATAAAACTTTCAATAAATTTTCTATGAATTTTTCTGATTTTTTTGTAATTTTCTATGATTTTTTCTAATTTTTCTACATTTTTTTTGGATTTTTTGGTAATTTTTTGGATTTTTTTTATTTTTTTAAAAAAAATTAAAAAATTAAATTAAAATCCTATTTGGCGTGCCACATCAGCCAGGACCATGCTACATGAACTGCCGCACAAGTAGCTACGTCAACAAGGACCCAGTGCCATGTCAGCATATATAGCTACGTCAGCATGCCATATGGATTGCCACACAAGCAGCGCATCAATAGGGACCCAATGCCACATCAGCAATATAGCCATTGTTGACATGCACGCAAACTGTCACACAAGCAGCCACGTCAACATACACGGAGCAGCCACATTATGACTTAGCTGACATGGCTGCCAGGTCAGCTTAAATCGCCTCTTCCTTTTCCCTCTTATAAGAAAAAGGGATTCCTTTTCGTTGAATTTATGGACGATGCCATTTGCAAATGCTCGCCGCTCGTGCGGTGGCGATTAAGGGGGCATCTCGGCCTCCGACGATCGGAGAGGAGGGGGATCTCTAGCGGCCGATGAAGGCGACGTCGATCGCCGTTTTGAGTTCGATGACCTCCCCCCCCCCTCCACACTTTTTTTTTTTATAAAAGGCATCGTTGCGGCATCCACGACCGCAATGAGGGACAGGCGGCGGTGACCGTCCATCGTAGCCGGCCGGTGAGGACGGCTTTGATACCAATTATTGGTCATGGAAGGGAGGACGTACCTTGTTTTCAGTACGATAACAAAAGACAGCAGATTATCGGTGAGCTTGGAAGCTACAAGAGTCTCTAAAAATGTCCACACCCCTAGCTCCGGTGCCAAAGAGGAAGGAAGCCGAAGGCCCGACTGAAATTCACGAGCAGAAGAAGAGAGCGTACACGCATGCCTCATCGACTCTCTCTATTTTCTATTTATAAACAGAGGGCTTTATCGCCTTACGAAAAGGCAGTGGAAAGATGGATGGATGCTTGACTTAGCACCTAGTGCCAAGCCAGCCTATACAAACAACCAGTTTCATGCCACTCAATTATAAATTCCAATGTAATATCCTAAAAGTTAGAATTGCAGTTATAAAAGTAGCCTTGTTCTTCTATGTGATTGAAAATTACAAACATATTTATGACTATTTAATTGCTTCGTATGAATAGAGATATGGCTATCCTAGAATTGAGTTGGTATTGTTATCCTCTTAATTATTATTTTTTATATCATAGTATAATATTGATTGATTATATGATATAGGATAATGTCATAAGTATTATCATAATATTATCATACTATGGATAAACTCATATTTTGATATTTTAGAATTTTTTTTAAGGAAAGGTGGTAGTCGCAAATGAAATTTCTGCAATGCCTGCACATCCTTTTTAATATCATTTAAGAACAAAAATATAAAAAAAACATCTAGGTGCCCAATGGATCGTTTCTGATTAGAGTAATTAATCAAATAAATTAAATAATTTGATTGATGCATTTAAAAAATTAAATACATCTAATGCCAAACTAAATTTATTGTTGCAATCCAAAATTTTCATGAATTCATAAAAAAATTGAATCATTTAATGCATGACCATGAGCAAATGTGTAAATATATTCCTTAAAAAAAGATATAAGAAATGCTACAGTCTGCATCTATCTTTTTCTAAAAGTCATTGTAATTCTTTCGTTTATATTTCTATTTGAACCAGAGGCAGGACCCATTTCCTGGGGTACCAAATGAAACATAGTACAATATAATTGAAACAAGATGAGCATTGTGTATATAATTGGAGGAAGAAAAACTTCATACCCCATAAATAAAGGAAACACCAGAGTGCAATCAACATATCTCTTTTATTTATGTTTGTCATCATTACAAGAGGATAAAAAACCTTTCATTTTGACAACATGATTGCTCGTTTGATTCTGAAATAAATTCTCTTTATCATTGTACCATTTCTTCTGCACCTTTGTATTCAATTTATTATAAAGAATAATTAGAATTCATTAAAAAAAAAAATCAATGGTCCACTCACAAAAAAAACTTTCCTACATCAAGCACTAACCTAATCTTTAACATCTATTTATATTGAATAATTATTTAAATAAAAAACAAAAGTTGCTGCTTTTTATTTCATTAGAGTTCGAGCCGAAGGGATCTATTGATTTATGCAGTGAATCCAATTGTAAATGATAAAATTTTCCTTCCAAGTAGAAAAATAAGTTTTCATAATGATTAATAAGGATAAATTCAAAATTCTACTATTAATTAAATAATAAATTAAATAACACTAACAGTAAAGATAGAATCTTAATTTCATACTAATTGGAGTTGATTATATAAATTTTTGTTCTTCATTTTGCTTGATTTATAATCATATTTTCTATAAAATATAAAGATACTAAATCTTTTTTTTATTATTATTTATATAATTTTTAATTTATTTTTTTCTTCTATATGAATCAAATCACTTCTTTGTACTAGTGCATCTCTAAGCTTATAATCATCTAAGTTGTTTTCTCTTAATTTGCTCTTAATTAATATTACTTTCATCTTTTTAAGAATAATTTTATTTTTTATTCTATCTTTATATATATATATTATATATATATATGTCATTACATACCTGCCTTAATATTCTTATTCAATCATATTTATCTTATATATATATAATTTTCTAATTATCTAATATTCCATACCATAGAGTATTGACAATCTTGTGATTGTCTTATAATTTTTTTTTTTTAACTTAATAGATATTTTACGATCATATAATTTTTAATGCACTTCTCCATTTTATCTAATTGACTTTAATTTTATGAACAACATAATTTTTAATCTTTTATTCCTTATAAATAATTGATCTTAAATATAGAAAATAATTATTTTTAAAAACTTTATGATCCTTAATTTTTACTTTATATTTATTTCTAATATTAATTATATTAAAATTATATTTAATATATTTTATCTTTATCCTTCTTAATCCAAAATCTTTAGATTCCAATATATTTATCTATAATTTCAACTTACGATTTTTCTTTTAATCATATTTTTGTCCACTAGTAATATGCCATTTATAAATAGCATGCACTATAAAATATCATCATGACTTTCTTGCCTTCTTGCTTTGTTTGTATTTCTTTTATTTTTTTAAATTTCTTGTTCATTTTACTTTTTTCTATAATTTATTAAGCTTCAAGCCTTCAAAACCATTTAATTATTCTTCATTTACTGAAGAGCTCCATAAAGGACTTCAATGACATGCAAAGAGGATAAAGTCATAAGCCTCTATTTATGGAATCCACAGCAATGAACATCGCTGGATTGGTATGTATAAATGCATATTAGCTTAGTCTGAGACTAAGTAAATAGGGGTTTGGCTCTTGGGTAGAATGGTCAGGGGTGTCTAATCTCTTACATTATATCCTTGGTGCTTACCTACTTCTAATTTAGAGAACCAATTATTATTTTTTATTTTGTATTTTAAATTTTAAATATAAATTTGATAACAACTTCAAAAATAACTCTTATTTAATGGTATTTTATCTTGTTCCACTGGACCTGTTTTCCCTATCATGTATAGTGATGGTTAGTAGCTATTATGATAAAAGAATAGACTTTATATACATATATTTGAATTTGATTTTAAATGTATATTTTTGTTTTGGGTAAAGATATCTACAACACCCATACTTTTTTCCTCTGTCTCCCTCCACTGAGGGCAACTTTACCCTTCCTAGCTCTCTCTCTCTCTCTCTACCCCCTTCTCCTCTTTATATGAAATACTTCTTGAAGCAAATCTCTTAGGAAGTTGGGAGGTTCTTAGGTTCTCATTCATCATCTTTCCACAATCTCTCTCTCCAACTGATTCATTCCAAAATCAGACCATCTTGGAAGAGAAATCTGATATAGAAGATTAGAGGTAATGAAGTTAGCAGACATGATGGTTATTCTCTTCTTTGATAAAAAAAAAAAAAATCTATTTGGTACTTAGCAAATTGGAGGACAAAATATGATGAATTTATATTCAGGAAGAAAAAAAATTTAAGCTTTCTTTAAGAAGAGAAAAGACAAAGTCAGAAAACAAAATAATCATTCAGTAGATGAAGTGGCAGGCATGGTGTTGAGTCATGGATTATATGGCCTTTTATGGCATCCTATGATCGATTTTTTTATAATTTGTTTTAGATTTCTTTCCCCTAAGATTTAGAGATGTAGAATTTCAATAGATACAGAAAAATGCTGTTGAACTAGCCTGTGCTAATGAGTAGGAAGCAAACAATTTTTATCTTATCTCAATGAAGGTGTAATTAAACTTAGCTTGGTGAAGTTTGGATTTGATAAAACTTGCTTTGCAATTAATTTGAAGCTTGAATTGTAGGATCAAACTTGATTTGTTTTTCTATTATTATGAATTTAATTCGAGCTTAGTTTTAAATCAAGCTAAACGTGAACCACTTGAGAAATTTGATAATCCTGAATCAAGTTGAAACAACTTAAGATTAAATCAAGATGGTCCCGGGTTCAACGAAAGCTTGATTCTTGATTTCAAATTTTTATTCAAATTTTAGTTGAGATTTTAATTAATATTTAACTAATAAGAAAATTTTAGATCAAATTTTGACCTGGCTAGAAATTAATTTTGAACATGTTATAGTGGTCTATGATTGGTTTTTTTGATTTTAAGCCGAGCTTGATTTGAGCTATTCTCAAGCCAAGCCCTAACCTTAATGAAGTTGCTTAATCCGTTTGATGCTCCTATGTTTCATTGGAGGATCTCCTTGTCAAATAGGTTTGTGACCTACCTCCTACTAACATTGGGAATGGTTCCGCTGGCCGTGACCTATTGGGAGGGTCTAATTTTAAATAGGGTTGTGGGTTGTCTGAGCTAATTAGTTGGGTCTGAGTCTAAAATTATAATTTAAATAAAATTTAAGCTAAACTCAAGTTGTTACTTGATTTGATCCGAACCCAACTCAAATTTTTGGATTCAAATTTGGCTCGAGTATTATCTTCAAAGAAGTTTTAAAGCACTGGTTCTTGGTTAGACCCAAATCCAATTTGAATACTGTTTCAAATCTTAAAAGGTGATTGGCTTTTTAAATTTTTGATTATTTTAAAATTTTGATCTTGCTCCTGCATAATTAGTATAATTATTTGAAATATTATTTATTTTTTATGCATGAATTTAGAAAGTTAAAATTAATTTGATCGATCCAATCTTTGATCCAACGAGTTGTAGCAGGTCAGCTTGGGTTGAGATCGAGTCTAGATCTGGGTTCGGATTAAATTCGAGAAAAAAAAAAAAAAAAAAGGGCTTGGGCTTGACTTTCCCGACCCGGTCCACTTTCGAAACAAGGAGAGATGAAGATAAACACGACACGGACACGATTCCGAAGAAAAATCATAAGCGGAAGCAAACCGCATGCTTCTCTCCCGGCTCGTCCAACGTATCTTCTGGACGGAGCCTGACGCGGCCGCAGGGGTTGGTCGGTCGTGGCGCGCGTTCGTCCGTTGTCCGTTCTCTCATTCTCTCGCATCAACTTCGCGAACAACGTTCGGGAAGAATGGAGCGAGCGAAGGAGGAATTTCTGAGGCGATTCGAGGAGGACTACGGCTATCCCCGCGCTCCCAAGAACATCGATGAGATCCGAGCTTCCGAGTTCAAGAGGCTCGAAGGTCCGAATTTCTTTCCAGTCTTTTTTTTTTTTTGTCCAAAATTCGATCTTTTTCGCATCAAAGATTCAATCTTTTTTTTGTGTTTCTTTGATCACGTCGATTCAGAGCTTGGTTTTCTTATTTTGGAATGATTTGCAGGGCTTGTTTACTTGGACCATGCGGGTGCCACGCTCTACTCCGAAGCTCAGATGGAAGCTGTGGTCAAAGACCTCACTTCCAATGTCTACGGAAACCCTCGTATCCAAAAGAACGACCTTTTCTTTGTTCATAGTTTTTCTAATGTTTTCGTCGGTGGTGGGCTTGGATTGCTCGGAGATTTTTAAAAAACTGGAATTTTTGGTTTTGTGTCTCCATCAAAGAAATTGTGTTTTTTTTCCTTTGTAATTACTCGCGATATTTTAAATTTCATGAGACGGCGGCGCCCGTTTCTCTATGGAACGGCAATGGAACGCCTGCTGTCATCTCCGTCGAAACTCTCTCTCTCCTTATTTATTTATTCGCTTGTTTATTAATTTTCTTTCTTCTCTTTATTTTTTTTATTTTTATTTTTTTTTTCCACTTGTCTTCTTTCTTTTCTATTCTCTCCTTTCCTTTTTTTTTTTCCCTTCTCTTTTCTTTATTTTTCTTACTTCTTTACTTTCCTTTACTCTTATTTCTCTTCCTTCATTTATTTCCTTGTTCTTCTTTCTTTCCTTCTATTTTTTTTCCCCTCTTGTTTCTGTCCTTTTTCTTCCTCCATTTTTCCTCTTTTTTTCTTTCCTTCCATTTTTCTGTTCCTTTCCTTTTTCCCCTCCATTATGGAGCACCATCCCAATTTTCATTTTCTCACCACCAGTTTTCAATTTCTCACGAGAATGGGACGCCGTCAAAGAGTTTATTGGCTTTTCATGAATTAAAAATAATTATGACTGACTACTTGGAGTTTTGTTGGAAATGAGACTTTTTTTTTTTTTGATTGTGATATTTATTGTTAGTAAATTCAGATGAAATATCATACTTTCATGTAAATTTTTTAAGCTTTGTGATCTTTAATTTGGTGGTTTAGATAGCCAGAGCGATTCCAGCATGGACACCTCTGACATCATTAGTGCAGCACGCCAGCAGGTGTGAAACAATCTCCAATTTTCATACTGTCACTTGAACTTTGTTTCTGAATAGAATAACGATACGGCTGGAATGCAATTTGATTTGTTTGGATGGAAGGTTGTTGTACCCCCTCAGCAATTTTAAAAATTTTGGCAAGAATGTAGCAGGAGGTATTTGTAGCTTTTGAACCATTTTCTGGTTGCTATATATTGATGGAGACATTAGTTGGAGCTGAGAGCTAAGGTCTTAATCAACTGAGACTATTGAGCCTATGATGATTGAGTTTATTCTTTAGCATTTAGCTTGCTTTGATTAGTGGATATGAACTTTACATCCAGCTATCGCCAGAGCCAGAGAATTTTTGCTTGTTGCCATTTCCTGTAAATTATTGTTAAATATGGTATAGAAGTAAAGGGTACAAGTTATGTCTCCTGCACCAAGGTGGTAATGAGAACCTAGAAGTATTTCTTGAACAACTTCTCATACTAGTACGTGACTTTGAATCTTTGTTGACTGCCTGAAAAAGAATATTTTGAGAAAGTGTTGTTTCCTTGAAGTATCCATTGCTGTTTCAGGTCATTGTATATGGGCTTGGTTTTCAAAAGAAATGGACTAGTTTTGGGTGGTTGACCAGTCCTTCCCATAAAGTTTATACTTACAAAAATCTAGGATTCAATTTCTATCAGTTGACTGGAAGGATGAGCAAAATTAGTTTGTCTAATTTGATGCTTCTGTATGAGTTAATTGCAAGCTTATGGTTCTTGGGTTGGCACATGTGCATCCAAGAGGGGTATTAACAGCACTGTGGGAGATGTCGATGTCTGCTCACCCAAGTGATCATCAATTCATACACATAGACTTAAGCGAGGATTTACTGAAAGCTGCATTTACTAAAAGCAGGATTTGTTAAAAGTTAGCACTTATTGGAGTACGTTTATTATTGGTTATGGAATATGTACGAATGGTTGGTCCATTAAAATCATTTTATTTAATTGTGATTCATTATTGAGAGATGGGTTGTCCTTTAATTTGGCTCCTAGTTAAAACTGCAAGAGGATACGATTGAATTGGGTTTTGGCATGACCTAGCTTGATCCCTATGTGATTCAAATAAAAAATTTAGATCCAAGCGTAGCCTATTTCTGTCTGGATTGAACTAAGTTAGTTTCAAGATTTATTTTATTGATTCATTAGGTTTTTTTAGTCGATTCATAATCACCCAAATATTAACCATAAGAAAATTATATAGATCAGATTACCTAATTGCATATATTACTGGTTTTGCATTGGTCTGGGTTCTGGTTGAGTTTCACATGATCCAGGATCACTATCTTGTTCGAATTTTTCAATCTTAGATTTTCCAATTTACTGCAGTTTAGATTGGGATGGGTTAATTCAGATCAGTTCTGGTTGAAAACAACTGAACCTGATCAACTTGCAGGTATGTTTCTTAGGCAAAACACTTGACTTAGTCGTGGTGATAGATCCAATCAGTTGCCATTTGAAAATTTATGATCTATTTAAAATTTTGTTTCCAAGCAAAGTATCTGTATTTATAATCTTGTATGCCCTTCCATTCAATGACTTTGGCTGCATTTTGTGTATCATTAACCATGTTGATTTTATATAGTTTTATGTCAGCATAAACAATTGAGTTTAGTTAGACATTTCTTCCTGTTTTTCTTGGCAGTGATGTAAATTTGCTCTTACCAGGTCCTTAATTATTTTAATGCATCTCCGAAGAACTACAAATGCATATTTACTTCTGGGGCAACAGCGGCTCTGAAACTTGTCGGGGAAGCATTTCCTTGGAGTAGAGAAAGCTGTTACATGTACACCATGGAAAATCACAACAGTGTTCTTGGGATTAGAGAGTATCCTGCCAGCATAAGGAGACTATGTCTTGCATAGTAGTTATATGACTAAACCTGATAATATGTCGAGAAATAAGAGCAAATGATTCAGAAATCAAGTCCAGAAAGCCTTCTCCTAGGTGGAAGGAGGAAAATGCATATGGCTTTAAGCTGACAGGGGAAATATTTTTTTCACCAACTCTCATGATTATTTTATCTGGTGCACTGTGTTTCTTTCTTCAAAAACTTGAGGGCATGATATCATTCAATACATAGGATGCGTGCTATTAACTTCCAATGTGATGGTTCATCTTTCTATATGGCATTAATAGTACGCAGTAAGTTTTAAATCCAATTTATGTAGGTAGTGAGCATAACACTAAGTGCAACTTTTTTTTTCCAAAAAAAAAAAACCCGAGGATGTTTTATGAATTTTACTTCTAGTCACAAACAAAAGAAAGATCTCAACTCCCAGTTGTTCAGTAGATTTGAATAAGAGTTTGTTGCATGTAGGAAAAGAGCAATCATGCGTTGCATAATATTAGCTATTTGATTGCAAACTGCAGTTGTGTTGCATGTTCTTTGAGCTTGGTGGCACTGTGTATAATTTATGAAAAGAGATCTCAACTCCCAGTTGTTCAACAGATTTGAATAGTTTCATGTAGGAAAAGAGGGATCTTGTGTTGCCTAATATAAGTGATTTGGTTGCAAACCTCAGTTCTGTTGCATGTTCTTTGAGCTTGGTGGCTCTGTGCTTTATTTACAAGAAAAGATCTCAACTCTCACTTGTTCAGCAGATTTGAATAGTTGCATGTAGGAAAAGGGTGATCTTGCATTGTATAATATGCTCATGTTATCTGATTGCAAACTTTTGTTGTGTTGCTTGTTCTTGGAGCTTGGTGGCTCCATGCTTTAGTTTATCCTTATTATTGCAGATATGCTCTTGACCAGGGAGCATCTGCTCTTGCTGTCGATATTGAAGATGTGAAACTTCATGGTCTACAAGATGGAACTTATGAATCTTCAATTCGGATTGTAAAACACTCAGTGCAGAGGAGAGCTGAAGCTAAATTTCCACAAGATGGTCTGATTGGCAAACTGCCAGGTACATTGCTTGTGCGAAGTTCTTTAGAAGCAATTTTATTTCTCCTAACTTACCACTTATTTGATTGGTAGCTATCCAAAAAATAGATATTAAATGCTGTAATGCTGGATTCCAACACTGGTTACGGATAAATTGCTTGTAGGATCTTTATTACTTCATGTGCCTTGACCTTTAAATTCTATGAATCTTACAGTTATGGTTGTAATGATGTACTTTGAATCAGGCAATTTGTATGATCCAAATAAGTATTGTGTAAATGGTATGTGAAACAAAAGTAGTAGGAAATTTTGGAGTGGTTTTGGAAAATAAAATATGTTAACCCATGATAAATTTGAGGTACTTTTTTTTGAAGGATTGTTGTTTTTATATGTTAAAATTTACACATAATTATGTAACAGGGCCTGGTAGATGAGTGTATCTGCAAAATTTGCCCTAAGATTATTTGTGGCTGAATTGATCTGAACTCAACTCTTTTCTGTGTTTGTGTGTATGATCTGCCTAATACCTATGGCAAATCTATATGTATTGAGGAACTGATTGTAAATGAACAAGGTTGACATTGCAAACAATAATCTACTTCCAAATGTTCACTATTGTGCCCTATGTGCTTTAATGGTTGTAGGTTGGAAATTGAGATGTTAGCAGGTCAGTTTAGGACTTAAGAAATAAGAAAAAAAATGGGTGCTTCCAACACAGGCAAAGCAGAAATAAGTTGCTGATGAACAATTGAACCACACGATGACAGCTTCTTCAGCATGTAATTTAGTTTGGCAAAGCTTAACTTACTAAATGATGGTTATGTTGAACAAGAAGGAAACATTGTTGAAGAATCATCGTTGATGAATTTTGCATCAACATTAGTTTAGTGATGTTACATACTTGAGTGCTGTGATATCTGGACTCCAATTTGAGGGATAATGCTCATATCTACAAAGAGTTGCATAATTAGGCCTAATGGATGGGTATGCATTTCTTTTCGGTCCATTAAACCAGTCCACGCGCTCTTCTTTATTATCCCTTTTTCAGAATGTGTAAGGTGAAATATCCTTTTTCCTTCACTTATTTCATATCTTCCTTTATCGTTCTTCTGTACTCTTCTTTTCTCTTAGTTTTTCCATACTCCTGCCATTGTCAAGATCTTCTCTCTCATATTTATTATGTTTATTCCCTTCTCTCTCATATTTATTATGTTTTATTCCCTTTTTGAGTCGTGGTCTTATTTGCCCTAGTTAGCTGTATGATCAATTTCAACAGTAGCTTCTCAAAGTTAATAATTAATCTAGTATGAGCAGATACCTTGATTTTTCACTTTTTTTTTAATCTTTACATTTTATGTAGTTTTTCAAACTGATTCTGTGCACAACTAAAATTGGAAAAATCAAAGGCATAGACAAGATTAATTGCTTATTTTCCTGGAAAAGCATATATTCTTCAAAACCCACTTTAAACAGAAAACTATGGTAGGTATTCTAGAAATTAGCTAGAATATAAAACATTGCACATATCTTGGAATCAAATATAAATTTCATAGGCCAAAATCATGTACAGCTGTTGGTTCACTCAGTTGATCATCTATTATCTCTTAATAATTTTAATTCTTGTTGTTTGCTTGAAGGTCCGTTGTACTAAGTTTCAGTACTGTATTAGTATTGATTTGGTATGGTACATATTGTACCAAATTGGTGACATATCAGTTAGGTGGATTGGAAGGCTTTCACCCATGTTTGCCACTGTACCAGATTGAACTAGGTGGGTTGGTTTGGTATGGAACGGTTCGGTATGGTTAAGTATGCTGGTATAGGGGCACATTGGGTAATTTGCCCCTTGTACCAAATCAGAAGGCTGAACCATCTTGGTTCCGAGCGATTCGGGCCAACCGCGGTCTCTTTACCTTTTCTATCCATCTCAAAAATTGTTATAAAATAAATCCAGAGCCACAATTCCATGTCATAACCGTATAAATTTCCATATGATTAGATGTGTTTGTGATCTTGAATGAATCTTGTGTCCTCTTTGCAAAGGAAGTTTAAGGAAGTGCACTATCAAAATGAAATTGCGTTATATCTTTGACAGTACTTGTAGTGTGCATAAATCTTGTATTAGAAAATAAAGATATCTTATTTTGAAATATCAAATATACATCTCCATTACAGACTACTTCCTATGAAACAACAAATCAATGATTTATGGGTAATTATTCATATTGCTATGTGCTGGTAGTACTATTTATGTGAGCTACCATTGCTTTTTTCTGAGCTTTAGAACCTTGATCAGCAAACAGTTGATTCAACATGTTACATGGATTGAAATGCAGCAGATGTGGTAAAAGTTTTAAGGTTCAATATGTGGACAAAGGTACAATTCTCAATGTATTGGATACATGATTTGTTAATGATCTGATCCTATCATGATGAGCCATTTGTCTCTTTATATGATAGTCACATCAAGATAGATTTGCTTAATTATCAGGACATGTCCCTTATAAGAGATTCTATTATATTTTGTCTTTGACTAATTTCTTTAATAATTTGAATTTAATTATCTCTAGCTCATGTAATTTCTTGAATTTTTTTGTTGTAGATAATGCATATAATTTGTTTGCCTTCCCTTCGGAGTGCAATTTCTCTGGTCAGAAGTTTTGCCTTGACCTGGTTAAAGCCATCAAGGATGATGCTCAAAAGATTTTTGAAGGCCCACAAGATTGCAAGTAAGTGTCAATTTCTTCACAATAAATTTCTGATGTGAACGGTTATGTAACTTATGCTTTTCACATTTTCTGACTATTTGTAATCTATGTGAATAGCCTAAATTATATTTCTGATCAGATACCTACTATAAATGCATGACTTTCTGTCTCAAGCACATCAGATTTTATTGCAAGAAGGCCTTTAATCTAATCATATATCTTTTATGCTATTTGTTTGGATGAAACAATAGGTGAAGGGAACAAGCATGATAATTGAATTGTTATTAGGGCTGGAAGTAGGCCCAGGCCGAGCTTTGGGCTTAGATTTTTTATATTTGGGTCGGGCTTGGGCCCAAAATTGCAGCCTGTATAAATTTCGGGTTGGGCTTGAGTAGACCACTATCTTGGCCCGGGCCCGGCCCAAACATGAGCCTGAAATAGGCCCGATATAAAAACCCGATTACTAAGCCCAAACCTGGCCCATTACTAAGCTTGAGTAGTTTCATATCATGGCCCAACCTTTTTTTTTTTTCTTTTACTATTTTTTTTGATAGTTTTTTCATCGATGATCGATTCGTCTCTGGCCTTCTCTGGTCTCTTTTAGAAAGTTTTACACCCATCGAAACCCTACGAATGGGAACTGAGATCCGTAGCCATTGTCGGTGAAGGGTGAGGTGATTGTGCAGCTTCATGGGCCTTCGCTTTCTCCTATTTCATTCCGGGCTTTGGCGTTTTAGGGACATCCAACCTTTGCCATCTCCCAATCCATCCTTGGCTTCGGCATTCTAGTGACATCCGGCCTTTGCTTTTTCCTGGCTTCGGCGGGCATCGAATGGCTGAATCCGAACAGCGAGCTCCATGTCCTTGCTTGCATCCACATGCTCTGCCAAGCGCCCACTATGCTTGCCCTCATGGAGCTCGCTAGCGGCCCTTGTCTAGTTTAGAAATAAAGTTAAGTCGGGGATGGGTAAGCTTAGAGCCTCTTTTTTCTTCGATCTCTTCATGATCTTTGTTGACCCAATTTTAGGTTTTGCTGATCTTTTTAGGGGAATTATGGGGTTATTTATTCTAGGATTTTGGATTTTTTAAATAGTAAATTCACGTCCTTTAAAATTATAATTGATGCTGTGATTTTTCCAAAAAAAAAAAAAAAGGAACGTTCCTCCTATCTTTGCAGCCTATTTCTTCACCTCTTTTTTCCGTTTCAAAGTACCAACTAGGGTTTGAGGAAGAGAAGAGAGGATTGGAGAAGGCAGAGAGGAGAAGATCGAAGAACCCTAAATTTTTGTTTGAGGCATATAAGAGAATATTGGAGAAGGCAGAGAAGAGAAGAGAAGATCGAAAAACCATAGATTTTTTATCGGATGGTTTGGGGATGAGAGGGAAGCGAGCGAGTAGATATCCGAGGGTGGGTTCCAATCGTTCGGGTAGGCCAATGGATTCAGATTGGGCTTGGATTTGGGCTCGAGCTAGTCTTGGGCCTTGATTTTGGAATAATTTTTGCGCCTTGATCCAGCCTGTAACTTGAAAAAAATTTCGGACCAGAACCCTATTCGGACTAATTGTTATGCTCCATAAGACAGTCCAATCAGCAGTACCGTTAGCCTCATGATAAATATGGGAGGCTTAGAACTTATCATGTATCCCAATGATCCTCCTAATGTTCAAAAGTAGAGGGTGTGTACCTGTCAACTGGATCTTTGGATTAGTAAGCCAATTAACCAATCTTCGAGTCACCTTTCAACAGAAGATGAGTAGCCCACTAAACAGCTGTAGCATAGATGATACCTTCCCAAGCACATCTTAGCTCAGCCAATGGAATAGAAGTGTCATAAAGGTGTGACCTTGCTTTGCCACAAAAGTTGAATTAAGTAGTCTGGGCATTAATTTTGCCTCCACTCAAGACATTGCCATCGAAGTTAATCATGGGGAAATTAGGGGATCAAGGCTCCCTAGTGATATGAATCAAACAAAAAAACACAGTGCATGTGGCCAATGGAGGTTGCATGCAAGAACTCCGAGGCTTGAATGATAGCCACTTGAGGCCTTTGCTTGATATTCTCAAAAATGTGGCTATTTCTTTCCATCCAAATATAAGCGATATGGGAGGCTTTGGTCACATCACTACCATGGGGTCCTCTTCAAGCCCCTTGTTTGAGATGGTGAGCAAAGCTATCCAAAGATATCGAGGTAGAGGAAAAAGGAGTAGTGGATAGCCTCCATACTTGAGTGGCCTTCGGATAGTGTAGAAGGATATGTGTTATTGTCTCCTCAACCCTTAGGCAGTAATCACAAAGTGGAGAACCCCTTTAGCGTAATAGAGTTTGATGGGAAAGACAATTCTAGTGTACCTATAGGAAGAGAGAAACTTTAAGATAGAAACCAACCTTCCAAACCCAAGTAGTGTCCATATTTGGAACAGCTCTATAGAGTTGGTAAAGGTCCTTGGCCAAGACTTTATAAAGGAGGGATCCTATCCAAGCTTATCAAGAGGGCTTGATGCAGTAATTGTTATGGAGAGCACTTTGTTTGCTAGGTTTTCATGGAAGGCATGGGCAATAAGAGCGGAGTTCCATCTCCTCTCCTTCAAAGAAAAGGTCGTGGACCATTCGATTCTCCAGTAAGGCAACACTAATCATAGAAGGCATTTGATTCAAAGGGATGTAGGAATTCCAAGAGTCATTAAGCACATTAATGGATCTATCATCCCCCACGATCCATTTGTAGTTTGCTAGCACTCTCTGGATATGAGAGCACAACATTTTCCTAATAAAGGATCTTTATATGTGGAATTTGGCTTAGAGAAGATGGTCCAAGCTTTGTATTTTGCCTTTAGCTCCATGCACTATAAATTTTTTGAGTCTAGGGTGAATCTTACCACATGCTTTGCATTCAAAGCCTCCTATCTAGTGGCCAAAGAAGGAATCCCTAGATCACCTTTCGGAAAAGGTTGGCACTTGGCAGACTTTGTCCCAAGTCAACAAATGCATATTTCTAGCATTATTGGTACGTGGTAGAGCCCCATAGGAAGTTTCTCATCAACTGGGCTGGTTTCTAGATGACTGACCTAAGAGTGACAGTGTTTGTCATTAAATAAAAAGGTAGAGCATTTAATATAGACATAGTAGGGGTTTGCCCACCCATCATTTAGAGCGATCTCTACTTCTAGTTGTCAAGCCTATCTCGAACATGTTGGATGAGTGAATTACACTCAGATATTGTGGGCCTTTTCATTGTAATGGGGTCTCTAAGATATTGCCAAGAACCTCTACATTTAACAATGCTCAAGATACCTTTTATCTAGTTTTTTTTTTTCACAGAGTTAATTCTTGGGATGAATCAGATAACAAACTTACGAAGATTCATCAGTTGCCCTGAAGCATACTAGTAGTCCTCTACAATCTTCCTTAAAATCTCTGCGTTGGTTTTGGTGGCGTAAGCTATGATGGGTACACATTATCCACAAATAGAAGATAAGAAATAGGCAAAACTTCCAGCTTTGGTTGATAGATAATTAGTATGTAGTCAGCTACATCTGCTTTTAGCATCCTGGATAAAGTATTTGTACAAATAATAAAGAGGTAGGATGAGAAAGGATATCTCTATCGGAGCCTGATAAGCTATTGGAAGGATTTAGCAGGGGTGCCGTTGATTAGTAAGGAAAAAGATGGGTTGATGGTACACCCGCTCGCTTGCTTAATCGCATCCTCATAGAAACCCAATTGACCAAGTGCATACTTGAGAAAGTCTCACCTGGCTCAATCATAAGCTCTTTCCATGTCTTGAAGATAATTTTTGAAAATGAAATAAAAATAGCGATATCATGATTTTAGATCCCAATAGAATGTCTTGTGGGACGTCCCGTGGGACGTCAGGATGGATTGCTCTCATGTGCTAGGATAAGATTATCCTACTATTGTTCGAGTGTTTGAATCAATGCATCTTAAGACACCCCCTTTCTCAAGTGTTGGGATGGGGTAGGACGGTGGTGTATCCCGTTCCATAGAAAAATTAAAATGCTCCCATCCCATAGGATTTAAAATTTTGGTCATGCTAAACAACTTTTTATTCTCAGATTTCGTATTTTTAGTTTTAACAAAAGAGCTAGAAAAGAAATAAACAATGCCAAACAATCTTAAGCAAGCATTTCCATTCTACATGGTTTTCTAATTCCTTTAGTTTCTCATGTGCTCTCTTTCTTGAATGGTTTTTTTGCTTTCACATGGTCTATGTTTCACGCAATCTCCTGTACTATCAGCTTTGCATTCCTTGTTAGCTATTGTTGCATCCTTTATTCTTTCCCATTCGTGTTCTGAATACCTTATTATTCGGTGCCATTAGTTCCATCTTTTAGTATCCCAAGCAATAAGGAGTAAGTTGTCTTAGCTTTAGTTCATGTAGATGTTGATTTCTTCTCTAAGATTGAAACCCTTTTTTAAATCTTTTCCTAAAGGTCTTAAACTTTTGTTGATGGATTTCTTTATAATAAAAAACCACCATCATGCTCATGAGAAGTTATTTTTATGCCATTATTGTCAGTCAAAATTGTGTAAATGTTCTTAATTCTAGCCTATTGCCCACCCCCACCCCACACTCCCCCATATACACATGAAAAGAAGAAAAAAAAAAAGGGAAAACTCTTAGCTCTAACACTGATATAATTTCACCTTCAATATGCGCTCACCCCACACACCCCCATATACATATGGAAAGAAGAAAAAGAAAATCTTAGCTCCAATACTGCTGTAGTTTCACCTTTAACATGCGTTATATGCAAGCAAATAATTGCATGTGACTTTCCCTATTGTTTATCTATTCAAACTCATTTATTGCATGAGACATTGGCATTTTAATTCAAGGATTGAGGGTTTGAGGAGGAGAACCTTAAAATACCACATCTTGCTTTGAGAAACATTTCTTTGATATTAAATGATGGAATATGATTTGTAAAGTGGATTGGCATTATAATGGCTTATGATCTATTGTGCCTTGGGGATTATTCGATGACGCGATTTAATACACTCTTAAGCAAAGTTCACAAAACCAGTACCGAGAGCCGTACCGGTACATTATCGGTTTGGTACGGTATGCACCCTGTAACAAGACACTGTCAATTCTTTTTTTTCACTCTTAACCACTTGGTACCAAGTGATAGTCGGTATTGGATGGTATTGGTCCGTTCGGGTCGGTATGGTTCATATTGAAATTGAATTGAAACTCGGTACCATACCGATACTTTGCTAGTACTATATGATATGGTCGATATGGGTCGGTAGGGGACCTTACTCTTAGGGTGTATGAAGCGTGAACATTAATGCAAGATATGAATGAAACGTAATACAAGAGTGCATAGAAAATTTTGGAAACATATGATGCAATATGGCTGTGATATGATGATAAACAATAATATATTTTGTACATCAATGTGAAAAGGCATCTTTAGACCATAACAAGATATTACAATAACATAATCCATACTTTAGTATGATGACATGAAGATCCACAAGCTACATTGTCTAGTCATTATCGAAATTCATAGTTCATAGTCCATACTCTAAACAACGACATCAAGATCATAAACTCTAAAATTGACCATCCATCATATAGGTGCCAATTGGTTTAGCTGGTAAAGTCATTGGCAGTTGATACCATTAATGTGTGTTTGAGTCCTACTTATACTCAGATGGGAATTACCCTGCCCATTTCTCAAAAGAATTGACCATCCATCATGTCCATCATTTGAAGGTCAATTGTTTGTCGAAATAAAAGCCTGTTGCCTGCCTCCTCATCTTGAAGGTCTATAGGAAGAATGGTTTGAACTACTGAGGTCACATTGGCTGGTATGATACGTACCATGGAAGAACCCTGAGCACACAAAAAAAAAAAAAAAAAGAAAAAAAAAAGGGAAAAAAAACATCAACAAAGGGTACTGGCCAGATTGGCTGGTATTCTGATAATATGAGTGATACATGCTGCTGCAGGCATATTGACTAGTACTTGAATTCTTGCTAGGAAGCATCCTAAGCGCTTCTGGGGTGTATTTAATATCTGTTTTAATTTTAGGCATACAACATCGATCATAGCCATATCCAACAAGCTTTGATATGTGATAATATTAGATATGGACATGAATGCAATTCAATCTATCCATAAATTTTTTTTGTTGTTGTGATGGGTGCATGCACATGCTTGGCACAAATCATGCTGTGCTAACTATGATTTTATGTGGTGATCCCATGCGGTGGGATTCAGGTGTGATTGAGAGGCCACATTTGCCCTATAAAAGGGCCTAAAAAGCTCTGGTAGAAGGGAAAGGTCATGAATGTGCATGGAATGGTTGGAAAAGAGACCAGAGGTGACCTATGAAAATCTGGATCTTATTTTTGGGTTGAAATTTATAAATATGAATGATGGTATCAAGGAATTGCAATTAACGGTTTATCGGCATAACTTCAAAAAGATGGGATCTTGCTACTTTGGTTCTCCAAATGATGAAATGCATATTTTATTTACTGTTGCCAGTGAGCACTAAGTTTACAAATGCTGCTTGTTTTCTACCTGTGTGGAATCTTAATATTAAATTACCAGTCATGCTTGCTGAAATATGCCCTAACTGCAGGGGGCAATGGATGGTTTTAGTAGATGCTGCAAAAGGAAGTGCAACTGAACCACCTGATCTAGCTAGGTATCCTGCTGATTTTGTTGTCTTTTCTTTCTATAAGGTATATGCTGTACTTAAAACTGTAGTGGATTTATACATCTTATGTATGTAAATGGTTGTAATCATTTTCTTTTTTGCTTAGATATTTGGCTATCCAACTGGTCTTGGTGCTCTTGTTGTTCGAAATGGTACGCAACCTATGTTTTGAGAATTTTAGATGATATCCAATGGAACCCCACACCAACACATCATTTTATTAATTTTGTGGTTCATGCCCTACAAACGTGCTGTCACTTCGTTATCTCAATAATCTGATCCTTCTTATTACCACAATTTTACATTGATGGTAGTTTCTTCAAGTTAAAAAGCACTAGCTCAATTGGTTACCTCTAATTCATTTATAATTTGTCTACCAAATTTGTTAATATTTACCTGTTGCCCTTTTCTTAATAGAGGAGCACCATATGATGTGCTTTTCAATATCATTATTAGAAACAAAAATTTAGGTTGGAATAATAACATCTTCATGTTGAGAACATTTCAATATTATAGAATGGATACTCAAACCACTGCCACAGAGAATGGGTCTTTCTCTGAAATTTCTTTTAGAGAGAAGCTCCAGGGAAGCATTTTCTTGCTCAGCCCCTGGCCTTTTTTGGCCAGGGAGCCCTTTCTTTTAGAGGTTCTCTGGCTTAAGGACCAGGTTGTGGGCCTGTTGGCTACGTATCAGGTTATAGTTCTCTATGGTGGCTGCTGTCATCTTTCCTTGCTTCATCCATGGTTGCTATCATATGTGCATACATACATACATGTAAAGAAGTATATATGAAGCGCACACGTTTATCCTTAAAGTTTACAAGATAAGCAATCGCACAGTAATGCCATTATAGTTCACTTTATATGACCATGTTTAGAGACATCAAAATAGTCTCATATCATTTTTTTTTTTTTTTTGTAATAGACCTAAAGCATCCTTTTAAATGTGCCATATTTGTAAAAATTTTAATTAATTTACATTTTTAAATTCTTATCATGAGCAATCACCTAGGTGCCTAAACAACTGCCTAGGCACTAGACAGGGCGAGGAATGCCCAAGCTCTCACTTGGACCATCGTCTAGGCATGCATAGAAATGTGTATAGTGTATACACATGTATATACATGTCTATCTAGGCATTTTACTTTGTTCTCATTGTTGTTTACTGAAAAAGAGAGGTGTGATGTTGATGGACCTTTTTTACTCTCTCTCTCTCTCTCTCTCTCTCATAAAAAAGAGTATTTTTTTTTTCAGAGACAGGTAGGGGCTAATCCCCATCTTCTACCCTATACTCCATGCCTTAAGAGCAGACATTAAGTGGAATTGAGCCCCCTCCCCTTGCCCAAGTGGTTGCAATAGACTTGTTTTGATTGATTAGTAGAATTTTGTGGAGTTTCTTACACCTCTTCTCTTCTTGTTCCTTGCGTTTCTTCACTCTTTATAGCATGTGGGTGTTTCCCAAGTCATTTTGTTAGGTAACAAATTCTAGTAAACTTATCTATCTTTATTAAGTATTGATCCAGCTTATACAGTCTACACTAAAAGATTCATCAAGTTATAAAATTCATGGACATGCTATTAACAAGTTTTCCCCTTTTCGCTAAGAACTAATGATTGTTTTTTTCTTGGGGACCATTCATTTGCCTAAAGATGAACTTACATGTTCTGTAAAAGTAAATTTGTCACTTTTATGATGGTTGAAGTTCTTGCTTAGTTTATCAAAAGGGTAAGATTAATGGATGTCAAACAGATTGAAGAGAGTATAAGTTGTGAGAACAGTCATGTTTCCTTAGGCTTAATAGTTCCATAAATTCATTTGCTGAAAATATTTCATGTGAAATCATATATATTCCATAAA
Source organism: Metroxylon sagu (assembly GCA_017589505.3). Classification (NCBI taxonomy): domain Eukaryota; kingdom Viridiplantae; phylum Streptophyta; class Magnoliopsida; order Arecales; family Arecaceae; genus Metroxylon; species Metroxylon sagu. Next base: position 134,353 of record JACVBY030000237.1, read on the forward strand.
TTACTGTAAAAGGTGAAATATCATGTTTTTACTTGTATTTGTTTTTGTGATTGAAAGATTTTTATTTTCCTTTTTTTTCATCAACTAGGCAATGAAAAAAACAAATGTTGCCGTTCACATGTAAAGATCATATAAAATATTGGAGACACTGAGTCTTTTATTATTTATATCCATTGTGATTATCTTTTTGAAGTCATTGGTAAATGGCTGTCATTGGGATTCCGTGTTGAATGGTGTTAGCCCTAACAGAACTTTTGTCATGCGGATCAATATGCAAAATTTATATAATCCACCAAACAGTAGTTTGTTTTATAAATCATAGGAGCCCTCCAGTGCTTGATAATGTTAGGCTATTTGATCTTGTAAAGTAATCAATTTTGCAAGAATTACACACACATCAGTGAATTTTATCATGATGGAGTTTTGACAATATGGCTTGCTAGAGAAACTAGGGAAGCATAGAATTCTTTTCTTATGTTTTTGATAGTTAATGTGCTTTGACAGAGGCGGCCAGGATTCTGACTAAAACCTATTTTAGTGGAGGTTGGTGATTCTACTTTTGTTCTTCATGTGTTCTCTAATCAAGTTACTAGTTTGAGTTTGACCTGCCTAATTATTCAGGCACAGTATCTGCTTCAATTGCTGATATTGACTTCATAAAGAGAAGGAAGTGCATTGAACAAGTGTTTGAAGATGGGACTTTGTCATTTCTGGCGATAGCTTCCATTCATCATGGGTTCAACATAATTGATACATTGACTACATCTGCTATTTCTCGGTATGCTAACAACTGTGTATGACTGAGATGGTTTTTTGAATGAGAAAATAGAATAGCTATCCTGCAATTCTGTACCATATAGCATTATCATGGTTAATATATACTACTATTTATCTACCATCTATCTGATACATTTCATGTCCTTGTGTTGGTTAGTAGTTCAGCTATTTTGCAAGCATGATTAGTTTGCATTTTTGTATCTCGATTATAAGGGGCATCAATCAAATATGTACTGGCATATTTCTTTATCCTGATTAAGGAAACTTGTGTATAAGAAAACATCATATCTATGTAGCCAGGTGCCTCTTTCTATATACCTTATCTTCTTATGGTTTTCTAAATATTTTCTAATTACAGTGTCATCATGCTTCCCAAATCCCTTTCACCTATCAGGTCAAAATAGATCAATGTTGTTAAAGTGTCCTGGCCTACTGAGGCTTAAACCAATATTCTTCTCAAGTAACTGAATGTCTAGCCAGCTATTAGATTGCTTGTATCTTGCAGATTCTCTTATAATGAGCTCTTGCATTTTCTGTCTTGTTTGAACATTGGCCTTGGTTTTCTGGATGATAAGCTATGAACGGATGGGAAGGTGTAAGGGGTCTAGGGAAAAGAGAAGTTGCAGATCAAGAGAATTCTTCAGAATCCATAATCTGTAAATTTTAGGGACCTTTTAGTCCCATTTTATTATCCTGATAATGAGGGGAATGTCATTGGTGATTCTTCCTGATTCGCAAATTCCAATCCTTCAATTTTTGCCCAATTCCTTTCTAATCTTTGGGAGCTTAATTGGACCTTCATTTGTTGATTTGTCTCATGGCTACTAAAAACAATTTGGCTTCCCATCATTTGATGTGCCATTACTGATCTTGTATTATTCATTATCTGTAGATGATCCTTTGTGGATGGTACAAAGTTTGAACTAAATGAGTCATTCAGTTTTTTCTAATTTGAATAAATGATGTTCTTGCATCACTCTGAATGCAAATTTTGAGTCCGAATATGTGCATCTCTTAATTTATAAAACCCAAACTTCCTGTAGTTATTTATAACTAGGGTTTATTATGTGGAAAATCTTCCCTAGTTGCCTCTTAGAAACCATTTTTAATTACCTTCTTTCCTCATAGTCAAGGAGTACCTTCATATAGAAGATCAGAACCTTCTAAAAGGACAAAATGTAGTAAAAGAACAATAATATAAAAGTAAGAAATATTTATGTATTGTTTGATTTATATGCTAGTACATGATCATTTACAAAATTACATAATCGAATGGCATCACTGAAGAGATATATGACTTACACCAGCTTTTATTCACATCAACTCTTTCTCCTACTCATTGAGTGCCTCTTGAGCTTTCTACACATCGAGCATTTGTTTTGCTTCTGCAAAATGAGCACCTTTTTAGCCATCTCTGCCTTTTCAAATCCTTGTATACATTGCTTTGCTACTTTAACTCATGGTTTGTTGTACTGGTGCGTATTGTCCCATATCAGGTATACTGTATCATACCTGACGTACTGACGTTGTAGTAGGTAAACCGACCCGGCACATTGATCTATACCAGTGTGGTATTTGTACAAGATCTAGTACCAAAATGGTGAACCTTGCTTTGATCTATCTCTTTTCTATAAAGAAGACCTAGACTCCAGGATAAAGAATAGAATATATGGTATTTTGATTTGAGGCAACAAGGTTTACCTGCTTGAGGTGAGATTATCTTATATTAAATTGAGAAAGCAGGCCAAAGACTAAAGAGGTGATTGCTTATGTAGCATGTGTCATTTATTATTAAGAGGTTCATTTATCTCAAAGAAGCATAATTATCTTATAGAGGTGGAAATTATCCTATCTTCTAAGAGTCGTTGACATGGACGGAACATTTAAGTGATACATTCTCTAGAGGCAAAACCGATTTAAGTTTCCTGAGGAGAAGCCAACTTTTATCTCTCAATATTTAAAGGTGGAATTGATTTGAGTTCCTTTAGAGGCATAGCCAACTTGAGGCTAATAAACATTTAGAGATGAGACCGATATAAGGTGAAGCTGATTTGAGGTAGAGCGCTTGAGTTTTCCAAACCTTCAGAGGTGAAGCTAATTTGAGGGAGAGTCAAATTGAGGTGGAAATGTTGCTTGAGGCTAGACATCATGCCTCAAGCGATCAAGAGGCCAAACCTTGTTTAGAGATGGAATTGTTTAAGACAAGGCATTACTGATTTGATATGGCATGGTTGGTACGCACTCGATCCACGACAGAGCCGGATGATACAGGTGGTTTCACTAGGTTCGAATTGGTTTGGTTCAATACCAAATTGAACCTTGGTATGGTATTGATACTTTACTGCTATGATATAGTTGGCATATATTGGTATGGCAAATCTTGGTTTAAGATATAATTATTTGAGGCATCTTACATGACCAAGCCACTCTAAATAAAGTGCAATCCTACTTTTACTACTGGCTAAGGGAAAACTAAATGACTTTAAATGAAGAATTTGGGTCGTCAGCACGTGATGTGCTGTGTTATGTTGTGCTTGGTTAAAACAAAATCTTTTTTTCAAAGAAAGGACTTGAAGCTAATTGTTAGTATAAATCTTCAAAAAGAGTGTAATAGGTGTTAGGTTGATTCTATGCCTAGTGCCAATATGAGCAGGCTGCAATGCACTAGCACCCAATGTCTGTTGTACCGATCCATACCGAGTTTCGATTCGGTATGAACTGAACGAGTCTGAATCAAGTCAAACCGATCCGTATTATTTGGCACCAAGCAATATTATAGTTATAGTGAGAAAAGAATGGACACTTTGTCTCGATACAAAATGCATCTCGTATCGTATTGAATCGGTAATGTATTGGTACAGGTTTCGGTGCTGGCTTTACAGACCTTGCTAGCACCTAAAACATGTTTTAAAAATGTTTTTTTTTACGCCAAATCAATGCTTGTTCACTAGAAAAGTCATTAGCTCTTACTTTGATATCAGTTTATTTCTGTTTTCTTTTGTATTAATCATTATATGTAGTCTCCCTTGCAACCTGACCTGATATATCTGGAGCACAAACAGCTGAGACAACTTGGTATTTGTCATACACATTATTAGCTGTCCATTTTGCACAATTGATTTACAATAAAATCTATTTTAAGTTATCCTGAAAACAACTTTGTGCTTATTCTTGTCTTTAAGGTTTAATTTGCAGCAATTATTTACTTACTAAATATGCATTGTTTAATCAACAAGAAATTGAAAATCTGATTCTTCTTATTGCTGTTCGTCCATAGAGCAGGCATTTTGTGTTTATTTTGATGCGGTTAGTTTCTAATGCACTAGTGAATTTGTAGTGACTTCAAACTTATTATCATTCCCTTGCAGGCATACAGCATCTTTGGCCACTTATGTAAGAAACATGATGATGGACTTGAAACATGAAAATGGAGTGAAAGTTTGCACAATCTATGGAAGAGACATTTCTAAGGTTAGTTGCAGTAAAGAAGTGACTTGCTGACAAAGAAAATCGCTCTTATCTTTATGCTTGCTTATTTGGGGAACTTAACACCTATTCACTTGTTTGACTTCCTAGTAACATTTAGTACTCTATGTACAGGCCTGTTTTTGTACACAGTTATAAATATCTTGCACGTGTGTGCACAAACAGAGATATTAATCATAAACTATTCACCGGAATCAACCACCAACCATGATGACTAAATGCAGTGTGTCAATTGAGCCAAGGGTTGGACTTCATCTTCCCCAGTTATTTATGGACAACTTCTAGTTGGTCACCATATTGGATCATTGCAATATTTAATGGATGTTGATGTTGGAATTTTGTGGTTAGAGATGACAACATTTTTTAGTGCTTATTTGTTTGTTCAACTTTTTTGATAATTATATAGTCTTCATCTACTTTGTATCTAGTTATACTGCCTAATAATTTTGCATATAACCTCCTCCTTTATTGACTAGTATCTGGCCTGTGCAATGCACAATAGGCGATTAAGGACAAAGGCTATGACATATAGTAAAAAAGAAAGAATTATTACTTTGATCTTGCAAATGTGAGCCCTAGCCTATGGAATATACTCTAACTAGTAACTATAGTAGTATAATTGATGCACATATGTTACATTTATAGTAATGAAATCCTAATTGGTTGAGGTCTAAGCTAAAGCAATAAATAGATATTTTAACATAGTTGTAGAAATTAGCAACTAGAATTATGGGAGAAAGCTTTTCCTGAATCAAAAATTGGAAAACATAGGGAAATGTATAAATTCCATTTTTTATGAATTGATAGTTCAAGAACATGTTAGCCTATCTACTACAATAGGAAATAGCATACTAAGCAAGAAAATATTCTAGTTATGACGAAAAACACTACTTAAAACAAATGTTATAATAAACAACAATGAGCATACCAGTAGAAACGTGTCTTATTGACACAAGTTAGCATATACACCAAATTGAAAAACACATGTAATGTAGACATATAAACAAACACCAACAATATGAAGAAATAACATGACAATATATAGATAGCATAAGTAGCAACATGAAATGGCATTTGGAATTTATGGTTGGCATCAAGGTTCCACGTATTGAGAGTCGGTATTATTTTGGTACAGGATTGGTATGATTCGATACGGGGTATATCGTACCGAACTGATGGCATACGGGTCATTCTGTATCGAACCAGCGATGTATCTGTTAGGTGAATTGGAAGGTTCTAACCCATAAACTACATTGCTTTGAGCCGAATCGGATGGTACAGCATGGTATAAGGCAATTTGGTATGATACAAGATCAGTATGAGGTTGATACAGGATGGTTTTGGGCTATATAAGGCAGTTCGGGGTGGTATTGGTCTTGTATCATTTTGAAATGGTGAACTGTACTGGTTTTGCACTAGTACGGTTCAGTATGCCTCGTATTGGGTAGTTCGGTATGGTTCGGTGTACCTTGGTTGGCATGTATTCCTCATCATAAATTGCGAGATTAAGGTGTAGGGAGGGAAAAAAGTTGGTAGCATGAGAAAGATAAGACTTGTGGATAAAATACATGATTGTGCTTAAATTGAAGATTGACATGTGAAGAAAAGGAAAGGGAAAAGGAGAGGTTGTGGTGCATGGTGGCATGGCATGCAAAAAATAATGACATGCATAAATGTAATAAATGCTTCAACTAGAGTTGACAAAAGCCAACTAATTGTAGAGAATAATGAAGTGCTTCAGGAACCCTAATTTTGTGCATTCTTATGCAAGTGAATTTCTTTTGGAAGAAGTTAAAAATTGGAAGTTCACCATTGTAACAGAGGTTGAAACTAGTGCCCACAATCATGGGTTATGTGTGCCATTCATCATTGTGGGGATGGGTTGAAGTCACCTCTAGGTAGGAAGCAATAAAATGAGTTGCACAAGGAATAAGTAGGGAGAAGAGGACTTTAAGGGGAAGAAGAAATTTTAGGGATGGAGGAAGAAAGATCACTTCCAACAAAGAATTAGGCTAGTGAACTACATGAGGGCAGATAGCTGGGAAGGGTTGATAAGAAGTGGAAATGGGTGATGATTAGCTCTGTAGCAGAGATGGAGAAGGCTTTTCACTTGGAAAGGAAGGGTTTGGCTGGGAGGGAAGATGAAAATCCACTACTTGTTCCCTTAAAACCAACTTAGTCCCCCATTCCCCCGGAGAAAAGCTGATTTCAGACAGGATTTTAGTCCCACTGGAATGGGATGGTATTGTTGATACTGTACCATGCTGAAGGGAGATTAGGACCTGGGATCCTTGTGGAATACCAATTCTGTCTTAAACTAGGACATCCCGATAGTCTTGCTTGCATCCTGACACTCGGTACGGTTGCGACAGACAAGAATACAATTTTTTTTCTTTATTATTCTTGTTGTTATTGGATATTTCAGTGCATTCTGACCATGCCGTCCTGTTTGAGTACTGCATTATTCCTGAAGTAGACTGGGATGGGGGGGTGGGGGGGGTCTGGTATTGAGATTTAAATCCTTGATTTCAGATAAAACTCAAATATCATACTTGTGGAAAGTTGGAACAAAAGATTGGAGGTCAGCACTTTTGTTGGAGCCATATGTCAAACCCTTACCCTGCCTCCAGCCAATAAGGCCTTTGTGCAAGGAGTGTTTAACTTTCTTGTTTGCTTCTTTTCATATTTAATGGTCTTTTTTCCATATAAGAATGAGTGGAATATGGAAGCACTATCAAAATTAAGGAATGAACGTATGTTTCTTTCAGTTTTTGGCATTTTTACAAATTGAGTTTTTGTTATGCAAGATCATATGTTCTGCATTTGCCAAAAGAACAAAAGCCCTCGAGTTTCAAGAAGTGCTAAATATCATTTTTACCATGAAAATAAACTAAATCAAAGTGGTATTACTTATGGGTTCGAAAAAAATATGATGCATTATGCTCTAGAACTATATGATACCCATTTTCCCACATGCATTGAAATAAATGCTGCCTATAAATTTTACAAAAACCACATAATATTTAATATATATATATATATATCATTGAAAAATATCGATCTAAATTTCAATAAGGAATTTATTCAAAGTCCACATATATACTGATATTAAGGCATTCATGAATGGCTGTGTAAGGTATGTCAGAGCTCAAGTAAAGCAATGCTAGGTTCAATTCATTGAGGTTTTCTGTACGTGAACATATTGAGTCAATTCATTTCAAGGTGTATTGCTGTCTATCTTAAGATGGTGGTGACTCAGGCAAATTACTTGGAAATCATTTTCCAGTTTGTTTTCATGGGCATAGTTTCTTATATGGTTTCAAATCCTGATGGAACATCTTGTGAGACACAGGGATGGGTTGCCTTTCTAAGTATCGGGACGACATCATTTTAGCATTACAATCGGTATATCTTGGGACACCCCTTATCCCAAGTGTTGGGATGGGACGAGACAGCGATACATCCCATTCCATAAAAAAATTGGGACAGCCTCATCCTGCGGGATTTAAAACCTTGGTTTTTTATAGTTAATTTCAGCTGCACTCCTGAAACAGTTAAGATAGAATAGGTTTTTGGATGAAAGCCTGAAAACTTCAAAATATGCATTGTTTATACCTACCAATCCATCTATGAATTACTTTGAATTATAATTATCACTCTATCTCAATTTGGTGCTGAAATGATTCTTTCTTATATTTATGCTAGTGCAAAATTCAGCAGAATAGGTTACCTTCTGGTTGAATTGGTATACCTTTTCTTCCCCCCAAAAATTCCTGCTGTAGTATATTAGTTGTTCCATATATATGGAGTATATTTGTTATTTACCATATTATAATAAACAAAATACCCATGCAATAGATGATTCCTCTTTTCTGGTTTCTGCATCTTATCTGTCCCTTGTATGGAAGTGTTGTTGGTCTTTAAAATTTATTTGCCCACACAGGGAAAACTCTATGCTTCTGGAGTTACTAGTAAATTTCTTAGAATTAAGTTTAGAAGTGTTAATAGCTGATCTCAATTGGTTTGGTATTAAGGCTTTGTTGTTGTTGCAGCTTGTAAATTTAGAAGTGTTAAAGTTTGTCATCAAGATATTGCAATTTATAGCTTGTCATGTTGCAATTCATTTACTATAACTATTGTGTAGAAAGAATGTCAATTTTCTATATGTTATTTATTGTGCTTATTTGACATGCTTGGTATTACTTATTTTTACCTGTCTATCTTCAAGGTATTGTCTTTGCACTTGGGGCCCACTATTGCGTTCAATTTGAGAAGAGCAGATGGTTCCTGGTATGGATATCATGAGGTGGAAAAACTGGCTTCTTTATCAGGAATTCAGTTGCGGGTAAGGAAGTGGATCATACTTGTCTTTTTCTATTGTACGTTTCATTTTCTTCTCCTGGTGGTGCACTCATATTAGTGTTAGGTTAGTGGTTTTCACTTCTTAACTGTGGCTACTTGATGCTTTTGGGAGTTGTCTGTGGTACTTGTCTCAATCTCTAGTTAGTCCTTAGGGTGGATTTGCTTTGATTGTGCCAGAGACAATCTTAATGCTCAGGTTCCCTATTTGTGTGGTGTCACCCAAATGAGAGGAAATTGTGCAGAAGAGGAAGCCATTAGAGAGAATAGTGGGTGAGAAAGCAGGGACACCTTTTTTTTGGTAGAAATCCCAATTTTTATGGATACCTGGATTATTTCATAAGGTGACTTCTGGTAAAGCAAAAATATGGTCATCGGATTTTTTCCTATTTCCTTTTCTTTTATTTTCCATCTACTTCTCTAAACTTTCCACTTATGAGGTAGATTACATTATATGCAAGAGGTGGGCATCTAAACCTGCCCTAAAGGTCCAAGCTGATCCTACTAAAGTTGAGCCAGATTGCTAGACCTTTAAATTGCTTTGGCTTGAAAAATCAAAGGTAGAGGTTAGAGGTTGGACTGCTTTTTGCTAATATGCTTTAGAGGAAGTAATTGGTATGATGATTATTTTGTAGGCTGTCATGTAACAAGGGCAACACTGTTATTGTGAATCTTAAGGATAGAGTTCGATAGGCAACAATAACCTGTTTTAGCTTTGCACTTTTTTTTTGAGGCTTAAAATTTTGGTTTAGTAGTATATTATCCCGGTTTCAGGACAGGACATCTTGGTGTTTTATTTCACTCATGGTTCACCAGCTGATTTTAATTCATGGAGGAATGAATAAAGATCAAGACAAATAAAAAAAATAAATATGTTGAAATGCATATGTATTTTAGAATGAAAAAGGCTGGTTTTGTTACTGATGTAGATTTGTGATATTATGGATGGTAAATAAAAGTATCCAGCTAGTTGATATTTGTGTAATATGCTAACATGCATTCTAGATCTAACATTTTTTGTTGAATGATGATTTTTTTTTTAGAATAAGCAGTTTTATTAGAATGATGATACTTTGACAGAATTCTTGCTTTATGATTTTATTGTAGACAGGTTGCTTCTGCAACCCTGGTGCATGTGCCAAATATCTTGGTTTATCTCACTCTGATCTTATTTCCAACTATGAGGTACATCAGTCTTCTATTTTTCCAATGTATTGTTATTGTTTTTCTTCCTTTTGTTTTCTATGCTACTTTATTATAGAGAAGATATCAGACAAAAGAAACTGTGCCTCATACCTTGTAAAATGATTTTTTTAATTACCTTAACGTACATTTTTCTGTTATTCACATTCTATTTTCTGTAACAGGCTGGCCATGTTTGCTGGGATGATAAGGATTTATTACATGGAAAACCAACAGGTGCTGTTAGGATATCCTTTGGTTATATGTCAACATTTGAAGATGCAGAGGTGAACTTTTTTGTCTCCTGTTAGTTCCATCTGCAGTTTCTTGCAAGTTATTCTTTTTGTTTTTTAGATTTTCTTTTCATTTTTTGTACTTAGTAAATTTGAAATTGAAAATTCATACCGCATGTATTCATACTTAGACATTTTTAAAAGTTCTGCTATACAAGATTCTAATGATCTCTTGGTGATTAAACTCTGTACCTTTTTAATGCTGCAGAAAATGGATTGCTGTTCTAAGACTAGTTCTTTAGCAGTTCAAAATGCTTTTACCGTTATATTTTAACCAGAGAATTCATCCTTTCTTGTGCACCTGTGACCCATGTTATGAATCCTATTCTAGTATACACTCAGAGAGAAGGTAGTATATTTCAGATTAAGCTTTTTCAGGTCAATTATCAATTTATAGCTTTTCCCCATGACAATTTAATCTTCTTTCCACTCCTAATGATTGTTTGAACCTATTTACTTGCTTGGGATTTGTTGCACCAATTCACTGCATCCTGTGCCTACCATTATCAGCCCAATCAGTTTGTAATCATTTTATCAGCGTGGCTCCTTAGTTAAGGAACTCATTTCAAAATTCTCTATTTTACAGCATCTCATGAACCATTGTTGCTTAGCACCTCACGGTGTAGAATAATGCTGGTTTAACCAATGTCTTGCACAACTTCCTGTATGACTTTATGTTTGACATCACCACATACATTTTCCTTAAATCTGCAAGCTTTCATTCACCAGATTTTGGTATCTTGAATCTTTTATCTAAGGGAGATTTGAATATTTGTTCCTGTGTCTTCTTATCTGTAACTTATTTACTGTCTTAACATCTCCTTGTTGCAGTAGTTGGAAGTTCTCAAGAAAATTTCTGGAACAATTTTAGTCTCCTGATTTCTGAGTAATAATTTTCTGAGTTGAAGTTGTTTTCCAGTTTTAATGGGAGCCCATCTAATAATTGAAGTTCATTAGTAAGGAATTAAACATCAGCATGCAAAAGGGTGATTCAGGCAAAAGGCCTTTCAAACAATTCATAGCAATAACAGTGTCTTAATTCCAAACTAGCTAAAGTCAGCTGCATGAATCCTTTATTTTTTTCATCATTGTATTTATGGGATGCAAACAATCGAGCAAACAATTTGGTTTGCTGCCCAGTTTAGAGCCTGCAAACTATTCATAGACTTTAAAAAAATTATGTTTTCATCCATAAAGTCCATTTCTGTTTTTGGGATATAGAGAACTACTAATATGAACATGAAAAAGTGATGCAGTTTTTACATTCTTCTCAGATGATTTTAGAAATACTGAAAAATTGATAAAGATTACTTAAGCACTATCATATTTATGGTTTCTCATCATCGTATTTTATGTCATTGTGAAGAACATAAAACATACTGACCACTGTGGCATGTGATATAGCATAACTTGTGGGTTGCTAGCTCACTCTCCCTTTTCCATATGAAGGTAATTATAAACAAAGAATAAGGAAATGTTCTTATCAAACATAATATATGTCAATCATGAACCACTTTGTTCATAGTTAATCAATGTAAATGGTTTCCTTTTTTTTATCATGAATAGTAAGATTTCAGATGTAAAGCTGCTAAATATCTAATCAAATATCTGTCATGAGCAATAATTAAAAACTAGGTGTAGCTCAAATTTTAGAAAAATCACATTCTTCTATGTTCAATTTATGTTACCTTAATCTCTTCACTTGTATCTCTAGATAGAGCTTATGTCATCATCATAGTTTGAAGAAACTTTTATCTACCATTCTCCTTTCTTGCGTGGCAATTATTTTCATAGCATGTTATTTGTGTCTTTTTGCAGAAATTTTTGAGATTTTTAGAAAATTCTTTTGTAGCAAAGCCAAATTCATCCAATGATAAATATCAATTAAGCACTGAGGCAGTTCCCTTGCTGGGTAAATTTTCTCCAGTCTGCTCTGACTTGTTTTCTTTGACATAGAAAATTTCTCCCTATACATTTCTTTATTATATGGATATACTTGTCTTTTATTGAGGTAATTGCCAGGTAAGTTACTTCCTCTCTTATAGTGCCCCCCTCAAATAGATACATCTACTTCTGTACATCTGCTACATTTTAGAAAAGTAATATCATAATTGCTATCAATTCGATAGATCACAAAATATGAGAGTAGTCATGTCTTGTGAGTGGAATAGGGAGCAGTGACATCCATTGTATATTGGAGTTAGAATGGGAGGGTAATGAGCCTACATCATTTGCCGATTTCTTCCATTAGCATATAAATGTTGTCTAGACCCAATCTCTCTCAATTTGGAGAATCCAAGAATTCTGCATTTTTTCCTTCTCTCATAAAAATATTAGTAATTGTACATCAAAGCAAGTATTCTCCATCACATGGTATATATATTTTTGACATGTACAAATCCCATTGCTCGTCTGCTTTCATCGGGTTAAACGTTATATAGTATATCTTGAGATTTGTGTCTCGAGTACGGTGCTAATCAAGGTTCGCAATCTCGGTATGCAATCTTGTACCAATACTATGCTACTACAATGTTGGTACATCTGGTATTGAAGTTGATTTGGTGATTAATTCGATGCCGATATGGTACGATATGCCCGATGCGGTATGGTATATGCTAGTACGGTGACCCTTAGTACTAATAATGCTATTCATTATTATTGATGTTATTTCTCTACCATCTCTAAAATTTCTCTAATAGGAACCCTAGCCTCTTCTAGGTGCCCTTCAAAAATCTCTTTCATGAAACAGTCGTGAAATGAATGATTTGCAAGTACACCTAGTTGAGTTTTGCATGGATGGAAAACAGAACTGCTCCCTTACTCTAAGGCAATGTTGATGGTGTGTTTGCTATCCCCAAGATATGTGTACCAATCGATACGCCGCTATATTGGGCCTACTGTACCATATTGGTACTAGTATAGGGAGGCATATCAACACTCAATATGGGGGCATATCGGATATACCGACACTATGTTAGAATTTAATCGGCATGCCCCTCAGTACGGGCAAACCATGGCTATCCCTCTTATTCATGTCCTTTCAAACTGTGGGAAGTGGTAATGGTCAGATGTGCTTACGGCCAGGGTAGCTTAGACCATTTGTCCAGCAGAGGTAGACCCTCTTAGTGCTGATCTAGATGTCTGATAGTCGGCTACCAAGCTTATCAATGACATCAGGAACAAGATTGCATAACTGTAATCCTTTCTGGGAGAAGAATTTACCTAAGCAAAACAAGGGGGCAAAGCATCATTTATTGACAATATTATTTCTAGTGTGAACCTTCCAGTTCCAGCATTTATATTTTACAATTCTTATTCAACATAAGAATAAATTATTTATCAGCCTTCCTAAGGACTTGGAACTTCTCATCTTTCAATTTCTTGAGATACTAGGCTCATACACATGTTGCATAGATTAATATAATGGGTATGATTTAGAAATTCAAATCATAGTATTAGTAGAAATTCAAATCATAGTATGAGGATGAAGAGGCTAATACATCATCAAGATTGTTTTTGATTCAGAAAGGAATGGAAGATTGGTGTTCTGAACCATAATATAATACTGCATTATTGCAGATTTTTTCAGGCTATTCAATTTGAGTACTCATAACATAATGATTATGTGGAGATGTGGGCAACAAAACCAAGGGCATATTTTGCAAGATGAATTCAGATTTAGATATAAAGTTTAAAGAGAGAATAAAATGTTGGGGAGACCTAACTTTTATTTTGAAGAGTAATACTCTAATAGCTTGCAGTAGTGGTGATATGGCCATAAAAAGGAAAGGATCGTGAATGATGATGAATTATTGAGCAGTCTTACATAGGTGAAACAAGGATTTTGGTAACTTTTTTATTAGCTATGTACTGATGTCTGGTGCTAGTTTAACTTCCATTTGTTTTAACTGATAAATAATTTGGAGGTAATATTTATTTTACATGGCTTAATATATATTTTTGTATTCATGTTACAGGCATTGGATGGCAGCAGTTGGTAGGGGATGTCCGGCTGAAATCCATCACAGTTTACCCTGTAAAATCTTGTGCAGGATTCAACGTGTGTAGTTGGCCCCTAAGCAATTTGGGTATCCTATTCTATTCTTTGTGTAAAACACATTTTTCTGCAAATAGTGTTTCTGCTTTGTCATAAACATGGATGCTAAATAGTTTTTCGGTCCATCTAGATTTACATAAGTTTCCAATAACCATGTTGACCAAGTATGATGTAACACTGCATAGTGTTTATTATTTGTCAATAGAAAAGCATGTTTTGTTTTTCTTTACACACTATCTCCTAACCAAGATTTCAAATATTGATTCGCCCTTACCTTTATTTGAACTGGCATATTTGCTCCAATTTTTGCATTAGTACGAAAGAAACAACTGTGGAAAATGATACTAGTTCAGGCATGATGCACTTATGTTTGTTTTAAAATCTGTAGTAAAAACCAATTCAAAATATTTTTTGTAATTTTATCAATGTCTGAACAGGCCTGAAATATGACCGAGAATGGCTTCTCAAAGGACCAAGTGGTGAAATTTTGACTCAGAAAAAGGTTCAACTAATTTTTTTACTTAATTAATCCATTTTCTGTTTTTTAAGCACTCAGCTGCATGTTGATAAGATTTCTTTCTTTGTTTAAGTTACATTACTGTATTTTATGTTACACATATTTTCATTTTATGTTTATCTATTTGAATAAGCATCTTCAATATAACCAGCAATGGGATCCCAACTGTTCATGGTCAGTTAAGTTCCCTTGTATGTTAAAAATAGTGGTGTCTTTTACTGGCTCGGTTGTTTTCACAAAGGTGATCCTTAAGTAATGTGATGACAACCTATTAAAATTTCTAAAATCATGCTTGTCTTACTAAACAAATATATCATGTATGGCTTGTGCATTAGGGACTATAGAGACCAGAAGAAACAACAAACAATTAGTTCACAATTATAATGTCAAACTATGTAGTGCAGAGCAAAATTATACTCCATATGACATTTAAAGATAGTATAGTCTAGCAACTGTAGTCTAACATGTTATAAAAAATGAAAGCTTTTGCTTGCTGACTATTATTTAATAGGTTTGAAAGAAGTGTCTGATACAATGTAGATATTAAATCAAAAGTCAGACTTGCAACATTCCAAGTTGCTACATTACTAAGTAGTCTTAAGCATCCCAACTCAATTGAGAAGTTCAAAATTCCAAGTAGCAATTTGAATAAAAAAGAATGACAGAGAATGAAAGGCATCGTATACAAAAATAAAGAAAGAAAAGGGGAAAAATTAAAAGAAAGACTGCACAGTATTCAGCAAGCATACATGCCCCACATTTTTTTTATTGGATTTTGAAATATTATTATAATGCACTAAATAACTATTAACTAGAAAGAAATTCAATAAATTGACTTTTAAGAGATAGAAAAAAAAATCTAAAAAACACATGTTCATGCTAGTTGTGTGCTGGGATGTGCTTGCATCAGCGTGCCATGACATATGGGTGGACCACTTTGCTGTTGTAATTCTTTAGATCTTTCAAACTTCTTTAGTAGGAATGGCATCAAGTATATTTGGTATTATGCTTATCTGGTAAAGGTCCTATATCTTTTTTGGGGTACCATGGTTATCTGAAGAAAGGTAATATATGATGTTCAGCCAACATATTAACATAAGTCTGAAAATAATAAGATGATGTTTATCAGAATATAGCTTTATGAAAGTCAAAGAACAAGTTAATTGGAGCAATGAAATTTCCTGAATCTTGCATTTCTTTCTTGGAATGACAGTTTATGTTTAATTCTAGATCTTGTTAAGCAGTTGATATATGATTAAGTTTAATCAAGCTATGATGAGAGCAAGGTCTGCCATACCAGAAATCATTACCAGACTGGTATAGTTCGGTATGGAGTGTACTGTACCAAACTGGTGGCATACCGGTCAGGTGAATGAGGGAGCTTCAAGCCATGAACCTCTCCGAATCAGGCCAAAATGGGTGGTTTGGTTGGGTTTGATATGGTTAGTTTGGTTGATTTGGGATTGGTTTGGTCGGTTCTCCCATTGTACCAAAACGAAAAGCTGAACCGTCTTAGTTTTGGTCCGGTTTGGTTTGATTCGCCCAAACCGCCTGATTTAGGATGGTTTGGTATACCATGGATGAGAGTTATGAAGATTTTCGGATAGATTTTTAACATTGTGGTACAGACCCTCCCTGTGGAAAAATATGTAATTGTGTATGTTAGTTGAATCAACTGTGTTGTTGAGGTTCTGAAAAGCTCCATCATGACATGGATTATTATAAATCCATTATGACTGCTGCAACCATGCATTGCTAATTCTTAAACTTGTTATGAAATTTAACCCAATGGATTTGTTTGATGTAGGGTTTGCTTTAGAAGTGGCAGCTTTCTATTTTACTTTGAACTTCTGTATTAGTTATTGGAATTTGGCCCACTGAGAGAGACAGATACACTAGGGCCATTTTTGGTCTTCTTACATTCGGTTGTTTAGGATTCTTTAGGTGTAGGGTTAGTTCAGAAATCATCAGATTGCAAGATCAACAAGCAAAATGTTGAATGCATCTGTAGGATCAAGAACAGTTCACCTTGTAGGAAAGAGTTCTTCATTCATGGGTCGTTTTCTATAAATAGGCTCAAGGTTTCATGGATAATTAGTCTAAAATAAAGTAATCTTTTGCAAAGGGGCCTTAAATTTTTGAATCAAGCAAATTGTAATCAAGAGGACTCTCTTCACAGCCCTGTTTATTATATCTATAGATTTGATTTCTGTGACTGTTGTTTGGCCCAAGGTTGGAGCCAGTTTCTCATAGGAGAACTGGTGCTTTCCTATCCATAGCTAAATTTTAATTGAAAGTTGTGGTTCATAGAATACCTAACATAGGATGACTATAAGAAGTTCGGTAATGTTTTTTATTGATCTTGAACTGAAAACTTACTCTGAAAACAATTATTGTCTTAAATCTAGAAAGATATAATAGTTAATCCACAATCCCACTTGAGTATCACTATGTATCGTTTTGAAGTGTCTTGATGAGATGGATCTTGGAATAGGGCATCGTGATTCAACGTGAAGATTGAAAGGCGAGTTAATCGATAGAAATTGAACTCAGAAATCAAACATGCAAAAATGAAGCAATCTGGATTGAAGAACCCTTTATGGATGAAAAAAATTCTCACAAAATAAATTTTACTAATATCTCAAACAATGAATTAGGAGAATATATATAAACCACGATCCTAATCCTAATTCGAGCATTAAACTTGATTCAAAATTATACTAGGAATAGGACTCAATAATAAGAAAATATGAAAAATCATACTAAGGATAAGACTCGGTATAGGAAAATATGCTAGAATTGTTCAAGTGCAAATATAGAAACCCAGCTAAAATTTGATACTGTCTCTAATGAAAAATTTAAAGAAAAATCTATCAAAAACCTTTGATTTAAATATTTAATTATTGAAGTCTCTGCCCATGAGTCCGCTTGTTCTTGTGAGGTTTGGCATGGTTTTGCTGGTCATAATATCTATTTGCTCTACCTTGTGCTACATCACATCATAATTTGATTTATCAGGATTGCATTGTCTTTGATTTATATACAATCTTATGCTGTGATGTATTATCAATACGTTGGTCATATAATGACACTTTGGGCTTGCTTTGTCTTATATGGTTAGCAGCTAGTGGCTTAACTATGCATTAACTTTTTTCCCTGCTTTGTCTTATATGGTTAGCAGCTAGTCGCTTAACTATGCATTAACCTTTTTCCCCTTATTAATAATTCATTTGTAGATCATGCATTACCATAATTGTTTAACATCTTTGTCATCAGTTAGTGATACATAACCAAGGGTTTTGGTAGCTAACATTCTTAGACCACGAGCTTTAGCAAACTCCCTTTGTTATCTGGACCCAAAGTCAATTATTAACTTCCTAAGTGCATTAACATTACAAGAGATGATAATATGATCCTTCTTGTTACCCTTTCCAAATGTTGAACAGAGCGTAAATGTTAGAACGCATATTATATAAAAGAAATTCCAATTAGAGATGCTAAAAAATAGGTATTTCAATAACTATTGTCAATAATTGCCAAAAGACTCTTAAGCAAGATATGCTGAACTGCATAGCCAGTAGTGTACTGTTGGTTCGTGTTGGTATGCCAACTTTGCCTCTTTTTCCTTTTTTTTAAATTTTTTTTCTCTTTTTAAGCCTTCCATGAACTCTCATGCTCTCATTCTTTCTTATTTGTATTTAAAATCATTTAAGTAAATGGCATTTACTTCAGATTTTTCATGCAAATAAGGTAAATATCCTCTATTTGAATTCAACAAAAATATCAGAAGAATTAAATTCTGCAAAATTCTTATGGAATTAGATTTTTTTAATATTTTTGTTGAATTCAAATGAGGGCATTTCCTTTACTTATATGAAAAATCTTAAGTAAATAGAAAGGAAGGGTTTATGGCATTTATTTAAATAATTTTGAATGTAAATAAAAGAGAGCATAAGAGCTCATGGGAGGCTCTTATCCTTCATCCCTCTATTTAACTGAGCTCACGAGAGCCCACATCCCACCTTGCTGAACCCCAGTCACCCCACCCCTGAACTAAGCGGTTCACCATGGTTTAGACCCCCAAATTGAACGGAAGGGCAATTTCGTATCAATTCAGTTCGGCCTTAACTGGTCAGTTCAGTTCATCAATCATTGCTCTTAAGAATGGTATTTCTTCATAACCTTTTCTGAATAGAATATGCTATAGAACTAACCTTTAGCATCAATCATACACAATCATTTTTACACGTGTGCATAATATATGCATGATTATGTATTCATTTATATGCTTATAGAAAGGAGAAGCCTAGTGCATGAGACTCCCGCTACTACAGAGTCTGAGGAGAGACAGGTATACACAGCCTCACACCCTACATGTAGTAGAGAAGCTGTTTCCATGTTTCAAAACTGTGACACCTAGTTCACAATGAAGCAGCATTACTATTGTGCTTAGGCTCACCCTCTCATTTGTGTCTATGCATTAACTAAATGACATTTTCTATTTGTGTTTATCGTATGATAAGCCATTTTTGTTACTTCATAGAGTTACTTTGTCTTGTCAGGTTATTTTTTGTTGCTGTTATGTATATTGTGTATTTGCAGATAAATATGCCAGTTTCTTTGCTTTTCTTTTTGATTTAAATGATAAGAATCTTGTCACCTTTTCTGTCTTAAGAGCATTGCACTTTCCATGTCAAATCCTTAAGAATTTCATTTGCAGGTACCAGAAATGTGCTTTGTCCGTACATTTATTGATTTAGAGCAGGAAAAGTTGTTTCTAGAATCACCACGCTGTAAAGAGAGGTTGCAAGTTTCTCTTGGAAAAAATTCATTTTGTGAAATGGAGGAAATGAATGTATATGGTCAAAGGTATGCATTCCTTATTTATTTTAGCATATTTTATTAGGTGTCTTTGTGAGATCAATATGCCAATATTTAAACAAATATAATTTCTTGGTTCATTATTTTTGAATATTGACTTTTACTAATATAATTTGTTGGATAATTAATATTGGCTTTTGCGTGGATTACAGTGCTTATTGCTATTTTTCATTGTCAAATAAAAAATACTTTGAACTACTAGTATTGTGTGCACTCGCATATAATGAATGTATTTGGTGCTTCATATAAAACTTTGACTGTGTAGTGTATATATCTCTGCTCCTTTGTATGTGCAAAACAAAAAATGTGATGTACACCAAATAATTTATGCCTGTATAATCAATTCACAGCCTTTATAGAAGCTCAAATTAACTTTTCCTAGAAGATTGAAAATTTGTGAGCATAATGTCCCCTTCAAGAAAAAAAGGCCCCACCATGGAACTTAGACGGCTATTTTACAGCAAAAGATGCACTGTAGTGCATTCATTGGCGGGCACCATCAGAAAGCAACCTGCCTTGGCCCATACCTAGCATTTTTGCAATGATATGCAAACAAGACATGTCAGTAAAAGTTGAGATAGGGACACACTGCACATGAATATTACTGAATTTACCTGAAACCAAATTTGTTAGCAGCATTCGATTTGCAACCCAATTAGGAGCTGAGGATTCATCAACCTTTTTATCTCGTAAAAGCAAAAGGAAACCAAATAAAAGATAAAACAGTAGTGGTCTGGCAAGAACGTGGTGGATTAGAACCCTTGTTACGAGGACTGATGGGACAGCACCCTCTGCTCATTCTCAATAATGATACTAGCCTCATGAATTTTAAAGTCTCTACTGATGTTCCAATGAAAAGAAATGAATGGAAAATAAAGAGAGATGGATAATGCTAACTAAACAAACACAAGTAACTAATTATGTTAAAATGTATTATGTGGAATACTGGATGTAAATCTAATGCCAGTGGGTAAATAAACCAAAACAATGGAATTAAGAGAACTGCTTCTTTAGGCATGTTGGGGGGGCCAGTAGAACCTTTGATAGTCACATCATGATTGCCTAATGGAATGATGTTATAGTGGAGGGATGAAGAAAAAGCTAAATCTTATGCAAAATGAACTAGCCAATGAGAAAAGAATCACATGTAAATGAAGAGATACAGGAGAGTTGAAGTGACTCACCTGATCTACACCACTTTTTTTTGGTGAGATTGGATTATTCTCATACCTATGGTTTCAAATCCCAACAGGACATCCCATAGGACGTCGACATGAGTTGTCATCCCAAGTATCGGGATAGAATGGTCCCGTCATTACCGTAGCATTCCAATTGGCATATCTTGGGGCACCCCCCATCCGAAGTGTTGGGATGGGGTGAGATAGTGGCACATCTTGTTTCATGAAAAAATCATGACTACCCCATCACATGAGATCTAGAACTTTACTCACACTACTTCGAAGAAAGCCCCTAGTATCATGGATATTAGGGCCTCCACTGCAATAATATAGTGCTAGTGTGGTGCAGACATTATATGGATGGGTCAAGACATAATGATTAAATGGTCAAAACCAAGGTTTTAAGGGTTGAGTTAGTGCCTGAGCTGTGCCTGGGCTGTACTGTGTTAGTGCTTGGCATGCTCTGGCAGCAAGCATTGGCTCACAATCATGCCCTATGCCAGTCCAACACTAGCATGTTACATGCTGGATGGCATGAATTGTCATGGGCAGGTATTCCAATCCTTGTTCAAGCACATCTAATTCTCACTAGTAACCCATTGAAGTATTATCTTATGCACTTATAAAAGGATTTTCTGCCGCATCTTCACTTGGCTAGTTGCAATCTTTTGGTGCTAGCACATGCCTAGCGTTGGCATGGCATGGTTCGAGGCATGTATCATGCTCACTGCAAAATGGAATTAACTTGGAGAGAAAGAATATGTTATTCATTATGAGATTTTTGCTTGTGCATTCAAAATTCAAAAACTCCAAATTTGCTACCAGGTTTGTAAGACTATATACATAGAAGGAAAGCAATTTTTGACAGCAAGAACTGTATTGAAATGTGAGGCACTCATGACAAGCTGAAGAACCAAACTGGGACATGCACCCCTATCTTATGGATATATAACAAACAATGGCACATCCAGAAAATTATCGTGGTTACTTGCTAGGCTTGTTATTGAATGGAAACTTCCCAACATCATTATTATCATGATCCTGTTTGTATCACTACTGCTTGCAGAAAATCTAGACTATATATTGATAAAAAAAGAAATTCTTAAAGAACTCAGAATGACTATGAGCTTTGAGTTATATGAATACAAGGTTCAAGCAACTCATATTGCATGAGTTTTGAATACGATATTCCAAACCAAGATTTCATCAAATGGATTGGTGCAATAGAAGTCCATATGTCTTAAGAATTATAATCAGCTTATTAAATGTATGAAGGGATCGACTTGTACTTTGCTTCAGGTCATTTATAAATGATAATAGGTTATAAACTCATGAGTGAATAATATGGAACATGATGTTTCCCTATGCAGTGATATGGACTGGGTATGTTATCGCACTGTTTGTTCATCACTTTGTGCAACATCATAGATGGCATGTGCTGAAAATGCTTATTTCCTTTTTATTTCTTTAGGTGGTGATGATCTAGAATCATGACAGTGAAACTTCAACACATGAACTTTCTCCAAAAAAAAAAAAGAGAAGGGAAAAGAAACTTCAACACATGAAATTCTTATTGTTGCAGTTTTATGGTAGATAAGAATTTATTTTAATTACTAAACTAATAGACAAATTTATTACCACTTATGATTTTAAGAGGATGTCTGACTGACTGAGTAGACTAAACTGTTATTACATGTTTAAGCAGGTGCCACTTAAGCAGTTAGGCACCAAAAAGCCGTTTAAAAGCTGCTTAGTTACTTAATCAGTCTTTTCTGGTGGCATATCACACAATACATGTGTTATGAAGTGTTGCTGTTTTTTAATGTACGTCATTTATGCTAAGATGAGAGAACAGTAGCAGTCCCCTTTGCCTGCACTGAACCGCATTTATTCTTACAATAAGCAAGTTGTTTTTGGTAACCCGGTTGGTTTCTTCCCTTTCACTATTTATCAATCTCTTATCCATTTTCCTCTTTTTTTATCTTGAGACATTTTCTTCTCTATGCTCTTATATTCAGCTATTGCAGGAAATCTTTCTCTTCATTTTTCTTTGCTATTACCACTACATTCATAATTTGACCATACTTATCAATACTCATTAGTCTTATCTTCCCCTGCTTTACTCTTAAGGTTAATAACAAGCTTACACCCATTTGATTAAACAAATAAATTCCAAAGAAGAAAGTAATTGTATTTGATAGTTTCTTGATATAAGTATTACTTAGATGTAAAATGGCTTATTTTTAATATTTTATAAAATTTAACGAACCACTTAACTCTTCATTTAATCTTTTCAAAAGGCTGAGTAGCATATAATGTTTAATGCCATTTAGACACTTGGAAACTTTTGTATTGTCTGCAAAGTGGGATGCCAACTTGTTTCTTCTTAACCCATTTCCCCTCCTCTCCCCATGCCTGCTCACCCAAAAAAATATAGAAAGGAAGGGGCAAGAGTTAACCATCTATTTCTTTGAACTTCATTGCTTAGATATTGTTTAGTCAAATCATGTTGATTGAAAACTGAATGCTTCATTTTAACTACTCTTGGCTGATTTTTTTTAATAGAAATTTTTTTCCAGCTGGTTTGCAAACTAACCTCTAGATTTTTTATCATCTCTACATATTAGACACAAAACAGTGCTTTTTCGAAACTGGCAGCATGTTATCGATGCTAAGATCCTCTGAATGCTAAATGCCCTAAGACATTAGTTTTTATCCCAGGTTGGGGGAGTTGTGTGTTATTTTTAATGATTTAGAGTGATTATAGCGTCTCCCTGAAGGTATTGTGCCATGTCATGTCTTAAATCTTTTGATGCCCTCTGCCCTCATTTCTTTAAGCAAGTTCATTACTTTGTGCTTGTAATTTTTGGCAAAATGCTTCTTGTCACAAGAGATTGAGTTTCAAAGGTTGGTGATGTTGGTCATTCATGAATCATTATTACAATCCATTTGAAATTTCCTTTTGAAACCAGATATGAAGTGATGAGTTACAATGATGAGGTTAATATGTGGTTCACAAAAGCCATTTCTCATCCTTGTACCTTCGTGCGATGTTCAAGTCCCAAGAAACGTTCTGGCATGAACAAGGGTGGCAGAGAAGGCCAATGCAGGGATAGCCAGAGCAAATTGACTTTTGTTAACGAAGCACAGTTTCTACTAATATCTGAGGGTAGTGTTAATGATCTGAGCAGCCGGCTAAACTCAAGTGCGTGTTTCTTTCCTTTCTAGTTGTACTTCTTGGCCTTTACAACATAGATGGTTATTGTAAAGTACTGCTTTTTTCTTTTCTACAACAATGATTAATTGTTCATAAATTTATCGCTGCAATTTAAGGGCTAGAGATGTCAGTAAATTACCTCCTTTTAAATCACCTCATGTTAGACTTCATGCTTCTAAGCCAATCTCAGAGGTGTTAAGTTGGCTCTGTAAAATAACTTGCGTCTGTGTTGGGGAAAAAATATGGAACAAGAATTATTACGTTTCCAGTCCTTTTCAGTATAGTTTTCAACAAAGTTGCATATGATTTGTCCTGTTTTGATTCCAGTATACTCCTTAAGTTATTTGTGATTAATTACCATGACATGATCTGCAAATCACAAATACCATAGTATTTTCATTCCTAGTTACAAGAGTTGATTCAACTCCAAAATTGCAAAAGTTTCATCATTCATCCTACAAGTTGTAGTACACTTTTCTTCTTTTAGCACCTCCATGAAACTTATCTAGGCTCCTCTTCTCCTGCAATCATTCCACCAAGAATAATCAGCCGTAGCCAACAAGCAAAGCTTGTTAAGCTAGGCTTGGTGAGTTATGTCAGTCTCTTTCCTCTGACAGCCTATATATATTCCTTTACTAGAACTTTTGTCAAGATAATAAGGTCATCCATGATCCAAGTGAAGTTTTTGTTGTATTATGTGATTGGTTGACTTGCAAATTAGTGATCAGTTGGAATTTTGTAAATTTATCATTTGCATTTTAGTTGGTTACTTAGGAAAAGCCGGTTTCTTGTTCTTCTAGCAGATTGTCACAAAGATAACTCTGGGTCTGGGCAGCCAATGCTCATTGATGCAATGAGATTCCGTCCCAATCTTGTTATTTCAGGAGCAAACCCATACATTGAAGATAGCTGGAAAAGCCTGCAAATTGGGAAGGCACGTTTTACTGTAAGTTTCATAAAACCTTTCTTACAAAGTAGAAAACCACCTCTTTTTATATATTACCCATGCCTGGTGCATGCCGCTGCACACTGTCCCACATGCAAATTCATGTAACCCCTTCGTGGAGGAAGTTTTGTGTGTAATTATAGAAATTATGTACATTGGTTCAATTTTTCTATATGCTTGTCATGTCAATAACAACAACAATAAAGCCTTAATCTTAAATTAATTGGGGTCGGCTGCATGATTTTCTTTTCTCCATTCTACTTAGTTTTGAGTCATTTTCTGTAAGATGCAAAAATTATAAGTCTTTTTTATCACTTGTGTATAATTTTTGGTCTGCCTCTGTCTTTTTTTCCTTCTACCTATATCAAATCACTCATTCATATTCATGATCTCTAGTTTTACATTGTAAATGTTCAAACCATCTAAGTTGTTTTTCTCTCAATTTGTCCTTAATTGGTGCTATCTTCATCTTTTTATAAATGACTTCATTTTTTATTTTACGTTTTTTTATATTACTACATATCCATCTTAACATTCTGATTTTAGTCACATTAATCATGTATACATGTAATTTTCTAATTATCCAATACTTTATATTATAAAGCATAACTGGCCTTATGATTGTCTTATAAATTTTTTCCTTTAACTTGGTTGATACTTTACAATTACATAAAATTTTAGTTGCACTTCTTTATTTCATCCAACTTGTTTTAATCCTATATACAACATCCTCAATCTTATTTTTTATAAATAATTGATCCTAAATATTAAAAATAATCACTTTTAGAAATTTCATGATCTTTAATTTTTACTCTACATTCATTTCTATTTCTAATTATACGAAAATTATATTTCATATATTTTGTTTATGTTCTATTTAATCTAAAATCTTTAGATTTTAATGGATTTCTCTATGATTTTAATTAATGATTAAGCCTAGCCTTAGTTTTATCCACTATTCTTATATTTTCTGTAAATAATATAGACCATGAAATATCATACTGAATATGTCTGGTATGCTCATCCACAACTAGTACAAAAAGATAAGGATTATGAGTAGATTCTTGATGCAAACCGACTGTAATTGAAAATTCACTAGTATCACTGCTAGTAGTTTAACCACTAATAATCACTTTATCATATATGCTTTTTATTGCGTTAATATATCTAACGGGTACTTCTTTATTTGCTAACATCCGTCATAAGACTCTTTAGGGATTCTATCATATGTTTTTTCTAAATTAATAAAAACCATATGAAGATTGTCTCTTTTCTCTATACTTCTTCATTAACCTCCTAAGGAGAATAATGGTTTCTATAGTCGATCGTCTTGGCATAAGATCAAATTGATTCTTTGATATTTTATATATATTCTATTACCTTCTCTTAAATTTTGATAGTGTGACTCATGAGTTCAATACTATGATAGTTAGAATAGTTTAGAATATATCATTTGTTCTTGTAAATCGATACTATAATGCTCTTTCTTCATTAATCAAGCATTTTCTTAGTTTTTAAGATCTTATTAAATAAATTTATTATCTCAGTTACTCTTACATCACTTGAACATTTTCAAACCTCGATAAAAATTTTGTCATGTGCTACTTCTCATTTTTCCTTTTATAATTTCTTTTACCTCAAATATTCTAATTCTGCATGTATACGTCATATTTTAATCTTTAATGGAACCAGTAATACATCCTATGTTATCTACATGATTATCATTTAATAATTTATTAAAATAGCTTCTTTATCCTTTTTAATTAAAACTTTTTGATTGTTTTCTTTAATGCATTTAACCTGAATCATATATTTAGTTTTTCTATCTCTTAGTCTTACAATTATATATATATATATATATATATATAATTCTTCATATTCCTTGAATCTAGCCTTTCACACCACCTTTTTAACTTTTTTCTTAGCCATCTTATAGTTTTTATATGCTTTTCTTTTCTTATATTTCGATAGTTTTCTATGATACTCCCTTTTAGCCTTAATTGCTAATCAAATTTTATCATTCTACCATCAAGTTTTTCTATCATATAGATGTCTTCTGTTTGACTCTCCTAACATTTCTATAGCTACTTTCTAATACCATGAGTCATCTCTTTACATATGATATTGGATTTTCTTATCTAGACTCTATTCTTTGTCCTTCATCATTCTATCCTTAAAAAGTTATTAGTTTCTTTCCTTTCAAATTTCATCATTTAATCCTTGAATTCTTATACTATTTAGTCCTCCTTTATTTCCGAATATGTTACTAATATTAAATCATATACCATTGTAAACTTTAAAATAGTATATCTTTCTTCATTTCTATCTCTAAAATCATAACTTTCATATACTTTTTCAAAATCTATGTCATATTTTCCTACATGTTCATTTACATATCTTTCGATAAATATTTTTTTCTTATTAAGAATCTTTTGAATTACTCCATCCACGTTTTCTCAAAAGCTTATAGCATTATTTAAACCTATCTGAGAAGTGTGAGTACTAATAATATTAATTGGCAGCACTAATAATATTAATTGGCTCCTTTTTTAACACCAATTTAATCAAAATTATTTTATCTTTTATTCATTTAATATCTACAACCTTATCTTTTGGACTCTTATCTATAATAATTTTTACTTTATTTTTATTTTTATCTTTATTTGTATGCTAAAGTTTAAAACCATTAATTTCTTTTGCTTTTTCTCCTACTCATTTAGTCTCTTGCAAGCGAGTTATGTTAATTCTCCATTTAGTTATTGTATTTATTAGTTTCATTAATT
Source organism: Metroxylon sagu (assembly GCA_017589505.3). Taxonomy (NCBI): domain Eukaryota; kingdom Viridiplantae; phylum Streptophyta; class Magnoliopsida; order Arecales; family Arecaceae; genus Metroxylon; species Metroxylon sagu. The sequence continues at coordinate 162,029 of JACVBY030000237.1, forward strand.
TTTTTGTTAATGACTCTGTATTCCAAATTTTTAAATATATTTTATTTTATTTTATTTTGACTAACTTCTTTACTCACATTCATCGATAAAGTTATAAGAACTCTTACTTTTTGCCAAATCCGGATGTTGATGTGACGTATCGCTTTTACGAACCGTCCTATCTATCTATGCAAAACTTTCCACTATACTCAGGATTTGATGTAGCGCGTTGCAAGTAGAGGATGCTCTAGCGGTTTTTTCTATTAGATTCTTGTTTATAGGGTGTGACTGTAATCTTACGTTGATAGTTAACCTACTATAACCCTCGTCCTTTATCTGAGTTTAGAACCAGCTATGAATAAAACTTTATACATGGGCATAGTTATGGTTTGTCATGTCAATCATATTCATATTTGGCTTCTTGGACACTCATGATAAGTTATAGCATAAGGTTACTTTATTATTACAATTTTACATTTTGATTCAGAAGTCATTTAGTTAAGAAGTCAGTAAAGATATATTAAATAGGTGTGATGCATTCTTTTTCATTCTGATGCAAGACTACCTTAGAAACCCTACCATGCAATGGCACTCTTTAAATAACAAGATCCTAAGCTCTAAAATTATGCGAAACCTTAATCTTGATGCAATATAATAGCAATTTAATAATCTGAAAACTAAAATATGAAACTAATTATCAACATTATATCAAAATGTGTCTTTCTTAAACACAGCATATATGAATGCTTGTCTCTTGGTGACCTAGCACCTCCTATCCATTGCCCTCTATCAGTACTGCTTGAATCCTCTGGAGAAGCTGGGCGTTATCAGGACTGTCATGCGATTTTCATTTAGCTGAATATAAGCATCTGAAATTTTGCTTACCAACTTGTCTACGTTTTGCTGCTACTAGCAAACTTAAAACACAGTTTTCTTTCCCCTTGAAGAAACACTTTACAATTGAAATAAATTTTCATGTGATGTGAAGTTAGTTTAACATGTTAACTGATCTCGAGGTGGCTGCATATTTTCTTTTTAACTATTAATTCTGATATTTGATGATTCACCGTTTATTGAAAAAGAGTAAACAGGATGTCTTAACTAATTTCAATACTGCTTGTGAATGTGCCCTTAAATCTAATTCAGTTCTGAAACATATGCTATAAAGTCTACTGATACCATAGTTCAATGTATATTGGATATTACTAAGTTACAGGCATGTTGCTCCTTTTTCAGTCATTGGGCGGATGCAACCGCTGTCAGATGATTAATCTCGATCAGCAATCTGGACAAGTGCGAAAATTGAAGGAACCTTTGGCAACACTGGCGTCATACAGACGAATGCAGGTCAGTTATGATCCAATTAATTATTTTTAGAAACCTAAAATGTAAAAAGAAAAGGAAAAAAAAACACCCATGCTAAAATAATTGGAGTATGTTCTGGACTTATTTAGAGAGATTGTAATGTCACAATCTTTGGCCCTCCTGAATAAAGTACTGTCATCTTCATGGAAACAGGGGAAGATTCTATTTGGCATTTTGTTAAGATATGAGGACAGTGTTATGGAGGATGGAGAAGAAAACAATGATGAGGAGAGATGGCTGCAAGTGGGGCAAAAGGTTTATCCATCTCTGATTAGTTGAGGGGGGGAAGTTTCAACCCGGAATCTGCTTTCTTAACCTAAAGAGATGTATAATTTATCAGTGCTGACTTGAAGATGAAATGGCAGCTTAGGACAGAACTGCAGATAAGAAAAGTTTTTGCTCATATTCTCTTTCTTTCTCAAAATATAGTTCAAGTGGATTTACAAACATGTTAATCCTCTTTCTTTCCCAAAATATAGTTGAAGTGGATTTACAAACATGTGAATGTAAGAAGGATGATGATCTGTAATCTCTTTATGTTTATCCGTCTGCATACATCATGGGGTATCATCCCTTGTCCTCTGAACTCCATAATTCTGTATCAGAATAAAAGAAAAGAGGTATCATTTCGCTACATTAGTTCCATACTTCTTAGCTGCCTGAAATCCATCATTTTTAACTCCATTGGAAACACAGTGGATCAGAAAAAAAATAAAAAATAAAAGATTCTTCTCACATCTCCTACCAAAATTCTTTGCAAGTTGTATTCATCATGAGGATTCAACATAGCCAGCCAGGTGTCAGGTGTCTGAGTTGTTGTTGTGACTTAGAACAAAGAATTACAACTAGCATTTCTAATTAATAGTCGCATAAAGCACAAACATGATGTATTAATCAATTTGTTCTGTGAATATTATCCTGGGTGAGGAGTTTATCAGTAATTTGCAGTGAAAAAAATTTAATTCCTTGAAGGAGAGGAGACTTCATAAAAGCCTTGCAAACGGTGAAAGAATACCATTGTTATTGAGCAACTGGTGTTATTTCCCATCTCTAGCCTCTGAAGACATCTACTAAGAGAAGGTTAAACATTGTTAGAAAATTATGTAGTTGCATGAACTCATTCTCTGTGAATTCTTCCATGTTGCTTCTAAACATAAAACTAGATAGCTGTAATTACATGAGTTTGCACTTGAAGGTATGCAGACCCAACTTTCCTTGGTCTCAAGCAAGTTTGACATCTTCCATGTTTGGCAAAATCCAGTCCAATAGTTTCATGAGATATGTCCTACTGTTCCTTAGGTCTGCTTTCCAGAACATTGATGGTGAATGACAAGAGTAGGAATGCAGTTAACCTAAAGCAATGGTTGGTTGCTTTTGTAACTGTGAAAGAATGAGAAGGAAGAAACCTAGGGACTCAACATTTTATCACTGGTTACAATCTAACTAGTCTTACAATGAGCTAGACAAATCTATGAGTCCTATGTTGAGGATACAAACAAAAACTAACAATACTTAATGCAGTTAAGTTTAGGGTTTGGAGGAACTAAATGGGATTGGAGGTGGAGATGGAGAGATTTTTGAAACTCCGTTGGGTTTGGCGATGAAGTCTTCATCCCTAAAACCATCTCCAAAATTTGGTCATTTTCTCCAAATATAAATTATTTTATATCCTAATTAAATAGGTGCTTATTTATATAATGTTGCTAAAAATGTTTGTAATAATATAAATGATATATCGGATTTATATATTTACTTTAGATTATGTTTTATTTAGTTATATACGTGATAACAGATGCAATTATGTAAATTTGGGCTTCTTGTTGTACTCTAAATATTGAGTTTAGGTCTTTAAATTTAGACTTTTTAATGTATTTTTAATATTCTGCACCCAAAAAGTTTAATCTTTTTAAGAAAAGAAGAAATAATTGATAATTATTATTAGTCAAATCGAGCATGCATCAAACCTATCATGATTGGGGCCACAAATGGATTAAATCAGGTTAGATCATGATTAATCCTTGTCTTATTCGATTTTATATTCATGTCATTATTTTGGACCTAGGCCTAACTTACTTGCTGATCGACTCAGGTCGATTAGATCTATGATAAAACTTTAGACCCAATAGATTATTAGAATTGTTTTGAAGTCAAATATAACTTGAATCCAACTCAAAAGTTAGGATTTAAGATAAGATTAAGTTGGATCATATTTGCATTTGAGTCAAGCGTTTAATTATTGCTTTACAATTAAAATCTAATAATTAATATTTTCTTATTTTTTGCGCTCCCAAATTTTCATTTTTATGAGAAAAATTTAAAATGTTCAGGCCATGCAATCCATTATACTTTTTATGCCTATCAACAAATGCAATATCCAAAAACAAATAATCGTATCTATCTGAGTAGTCCAATCACAGAAGGAAATATTAACAAAAAGAGCAATAAAGAAATTCGAGACATATTACAACTATTCATTTAACTATTCAAAAATGAAGGTTCCTTTGTACAGGCTGCTAGTAGCAACTCTCACTGCTCAATGAGCAGCAGTTCAGAGAATGGTCAAGGTATGTATGACGACAATCAACACCAAACAACATACAATAGCTGTCAGCATGGTTGACTCTTACCATGGCCTAATCTTGCCATGTGAAATAAATCCTAAGAAGTGATCTCGTAACTGAGCTTTTCTGTAGTAGCGCCTTCTTTTTTCTAGCCATCATCCTCAAGTTTTTTCTCAACTTTGGTCCCCATTAGGAAGCTTCCTGAAAATCGCAAATTCAAAGTAAAACAAACTAGCTTAGCAAAAATGATAGGATCCTTTTGTGATACATATGCAATAAGAATCCAGTGTCAAGATTAATAGGAGATACATATGCAATAAGAATCCAATGTCAAACTAATAGGAGAGATAGACCTCTTAGAGATAAGTTTCTCATCTGATAAAGCCTTCTCTAGCCTTTCTTCGAATGGGGTTGCGTGCCAACTAACCTTTTGATCCTGATTAAGAATCCAATATTAATCTTGGCATCAGCATGGAGTGAAAAAATGAGGAAATAGAAAAGTATACCTCCTTATACTTGTTTGTTGTGTTTGGAATTCCATTTCCATCCCACCACTTGGGCGAGATATGGGAAAGCTCATCAGTATCAATTCCCATAATTGGCTTGCTTGCGCCATAACTCTTTTCAGAATGGGTTTTTTCCTTTGTGAAATTCTTGCTGTTCCCTATATCATCCTTAGGAAGTGGAGGCTTTGGCCATTGAGATAAGCTTGCAATAACAAGGTTTGGAGTGTCCACATTTGAATTCAGTAGCTCTCCACTACTGAAAGTGAGGTTAGGCTACTCAGACTTTTATCATGAACAGATTCCTCTTCTAGAAACTGTGCCTTGGACTTGGCTTATCCTGTCATTTGGAGATGAGAATCTTTGGGATTCAAACAGTTTGGAATCCATAGGCGCTGGAACTGAGTGGAAATCTGCTGTGTTCTTCCTCTATAATCTGGACAAGGAATTTTTCTTTTCTCTGCTCAGGGATGCCTTCAGCATGATTGACTAAGAGAAGTGTCCTCTCTCAGTGTGTTCCAGTGCGGTAAGTTCTCCACAGGCTTTAAAACAGGATACGCATACTGGGCATCCGGCAGATCCTACTGCTCTTCCTAGTTCTGAGATTCTCCTGGTTGTTTGGAAAAACCGTTCCAGGGAGTCCTGCATTTCATCAGTTAAATTCAATGGAGTAGGATAGGGAGAATCATTAGAACCAAGCACTGGCAGCCTTCAGCTGTCAGATTTAGATGGAGAAATATCCAACATAACTGATTCAACATTTGACTCAACTGCAGACGCATGCTTATTCCCCTCACAATCGGCACAAACTTTGTTGAAGTTTGAACGATTATCAGAGTTACAGCTGCATGCAAAAAACAAACAGGACCATAAGTAACACTTTTTTGGTCGCAAGTGAACAAGAAATGTCATTTAAGCATTTTATGGTTGTTTAAGTGTGGTGAGAGAAATCCAAAGAAATTTCAACTTCAGACTTGTGTTCCAGAAAATCTGAATTATCCACTTGAGTCAGAGAATCAGAAATAAGATTCAATTGTTCCTTCCATTGAAGCTTCTTACAAGATGCTGCAGGAAGCAAGGAATGGAAATCCATATGTACACCATTCTCTTCAGGAGTTTGAACGATTATTTTTCCTGGTGCTCTCCGAATTTCAAGGAGGAGTTTCGCACGTAATGCACCACAAGACTTTAGATATTGGGCCTGTCCAAATAAATCAGCAATTCAATTCTTTGAATGCCAATGTTCAAAAATTGAGTATCATAGCCCTTAAACCAAGCTATTACCATAAATCAAGAGAAAAATTTGAAAGATATAGTAAATGATCAAAAATACATAGTAAT
>JACVBY030000123.1:0-78837 GCA_017589505.3 Metroxylon sagu
TTTTAAATGCCTTGGTAAATCCCCAATTTACCCTCAAACCAATCTCCAAAATGCTCCTTTGGGTCCACATGGCATGCCACCTTCACCATGCTTTTTACCCTTTCTTCACTCATTAGTGTGCTTCCTTGACAAATTCCCTCTTTACCCTTGAAGAAATTTAAGTAATGACGGTAGGATCTTTTTTTCCACTTTACCCTTAATCAAATTTTCAAATGACTTTGCAGTCCTTTTCCTTTTATACCCCTCACCAAATTGTTCAAATGACATTGATAAAATTTCAAAAGTGCCCTTTCATTCATGATAATTTTATGCTTCAAAGATTAGGATACTTCGAGATTCGGGGATGTTACAGCTTTCACCATTCAAGCTTCGCCGCAGTCGACTAACCCGGAAGTAAGCCGACTACTTGGGCTGACTAACCCTGAAACTTTCTCTCGTTCAAAGCTACGTAGCCGACTACTTAGTCGACTAACTTCTGAAAATCTTCACCGTCGAGCCACAAGAATCGACTACTTAGTCGACTAACCTTGAAAATCTTTACGTAAAACCTTCAAAGGGTACGTATTCGACTTGTTGGGGCCTGTTGTTTCGTAGTCGGCTAACGCGCTTCAAATTCTCTCGATTCTTCTATTTTAAGTATCGTTATCTGGTAAGTGAAAGTTGACTAATGGCTCCAAAACCTTAAAAACTTAATCTAAGCCTAAGAGAACTCATTGTATTGATGAAAGTAAGTGTCCTAACTCTCATAACTTAAACTTTATTTATTTAATAACTATCCAAACATCCGGATTTCACTTGATTCGAGCTTGAAATATTCTTTTTGGATCTTGATTCTTAGCTAAACTTTCTTTCTTGAATCATAAACCTATCCCGGAGCTTGGAATCAATTTTTGTTCATCTTTATAACTCATGTATGCCCTCATTTTATTGTAATTCTTCACCAAACTCATTAGTAACTTACTTAATTATTTTGTGATCATCAAAATCAATGTAAGGTCAACAAAAAAACCTTTTACATTGCATTATCATAGAGAGCAATGATAAAATATGTTTATATGGCATCACTATTCATCTATGATGGATGAATTGGGATAAAAATGAATATTATCCTACTCCGGATGATAAGGAGATGTGGAGGAGGAAGAGATGATTTAGATGCATGTAAATAGAAATGTTTTTTATTTGTCAGTAAGATATTACGATTTCATGGTTTTTATATAATATCAACTTATATATGTAATAGGAAGGAAATTATTTGTGAGTATGATTTGTACAAACATTTATAATGATACAAATAAAATATATTAATGCTACAAAAAGAGGCAAGCATTTATTTCTTAATTATAGACATTTAAGTTATGGTGATAGATGCATCATAATTATCAAGTCAAATATTCTTTTACTAGATAAATCAAAGAATTTAACATTAAATATAGTGGTTTGATTAAAAAATAATCATCAAACTTGTCCGAATTTATTTGAGAAGCGTAACATGAGTCATAATAGTTTTTTTTTCTACCTATATTTTTCTTTTATGCAAATGAAATTTGCTCATCTTGTGCACTAATTTGCCAGTTGAAAAACTATATCTAAGAAACAATGAGATATCATATTTCTTATATACTCTCTTTCACTCATGCAGCCCTTCCCCTCCACCATCACCCAACTCTTACTATCACTATACTCCATTTATTCAAACACACTATCTTTGTTCTTCTCAATATAATTTATGTAGCGCTTATTCATGATGTGAATAAAGGTTGTAGAAGGGTGACAACCATCTTTCATAGATCAGATATGCTTTAAATGACCTAATTAAATGTTTCAAAATTTTATTAGAAATAGATTCCTTAGCAAAAGCAAAAGATTTAATCAAACTCAATTACAGAAAAAAAAAATATCAACAAATCATTACTTTTTGAGTTGTTACCCTACAACTCGCTCACTATATAATTATATTACTCCGATCCAAGCCCAGCAACATCTCTATAATTATAGATCCTATAAAGGCTAATTTTATTTGCGTCAATGGAGGTGTGGAATGAAATTAGTAACAACTTTAATCAATGCAATGGACTCACATTAGTGATGACATTTTTTTTAAGAAAAAGTCATGCCTATCCTACAAATAAGTAAAATTTGAGACTGTTAAGTTATATGCTAACATGAAACTTCGTGCCTTTTCTTCGTTTGGGTTTTATTCATTAGCCTATTTATTACCTTTCACTTTAACCTCCTCACCTTTCTCCACATCACGAAACAAAACTTAAAACTTTTTAATCAAGTGGAGGGGCAAATACATATATATATACGAGTTAGAAAATCTATTAAGCTATAATCATGGAATTTCTAAAAATTTTAAAAACACTATGACCCTCTATGGTCTTAAACAAGTTTAGCCCCAAACCAATTCTAATTTTAACTGATGAGTTTTATGACTTTTTTTAATTTAATCTTTCTTGCCTTCCGTCCCTCTCTTCCCCACCCCTTACCATCAATGTGCTGTACATTTAAGTTGCCTTCAATGCTTTCATTGAAAACTCTAACCATCCTCTTATGATCTTGGTTTCAGTCTTCCTTTCTATCACTGTTATTTTTTTCATTACAAATATTGTTACCAATATATCCTTCAAATATTATGCTTTCCTTCTTACTCACCAAGCATTCAACAAAATGATCACTTGTCATCTTCTAAGATTTCTTTTTTGATTCTTGTGTTTATCTTAGTGTTGGCATATATGTTGTTTGCAAATATTTCACAAAATGCTGAAGAAATTGAGATACTTGCAATTTTTTTTATAAACAAAATAAGTTGAGTTATAGGCAACATAATTTTAGGCAATCAAACAATTAAAATGAAAGAGTTGTATGTAAATGTAATTATTATAAATCTACTCCCATTGCAATGAAATTTTAATTATAGGAAATTAATCAACTCCTTAAACAGGTTGCTCAAGCCTAGGTTAGGCTCTATTAAAAAATTAATTATAATATATTTAATTAGCTTTGAAAAAGGAGTTGGGAAGGCACATTCTCCTATATAATTTATATTTAATTCATCATCCATTTTAATTCATATATTTTTCGGATTCAAGATATTAAGGGCCACACATAATTTAAAAGTATTATTATTCTAAAATATAAAATTTAAATAAATTTATATTTTTGATTTTGTTTTATCTTTTATTTTTTAAATTTAAATTAATCCAGTGCCCTTATACGGCGGCGTCTGCCAAGTTTATCAGAGAAGGACGATTCCATGCTGATCTCAAACTCCCAGCAGGGAACTGCGAGAAGAAATCTACCACTTCGTTCTTATCCGATTCGACGATCCTAAGGGTTATTAACCCCTGCTTCTCCCTGCCCTGTTCGTTTCATTCGTTCCTTGGAGAAACCCCAGCTTCCCTTGCTTCTGCTTCTTGCTTTGCCTCAAGATGCCCAGATCGCGGAACACCGCGCGCGTGTCGATGACGGCATCGGGGAAGTCGTTGGTGGAGATGGATGAACTGCCGACTTTCAACCCTCAGTCGGACATCGCCAAGAAGGAGGCGCTGCGGCTCAGGCTCGCCAAGAACGTCGTCCACCTCATCCCCGTCGTCGTCATCCTCTGCGTCGTCATCCTCTGGCTCTTCTCCAACCCATCCGCCGGTACTACTACTCCAACCTTCTTCGCTTCCTTTTTCTGTTTTGCTCATCATCTTGCTTCCATTTCTAATCAACAATCCGTCCGTCGTCATTTTCTTGCATCTTTTCTTCATTTCTCGCCAAGCAAAGATCATCTTTGTCCATTCATTGTTGGAGTCGAGATTCAATTTTATGTGAAAGTAATTTTATATCACAGTTAGGCGGTAAAGATTTTTGTTTTTTTTTGTCCATAAGATCTTTCTCGTTCTATCTGTTATCGTTTTTATATTTTATCGTTCTTCCATCGGTGAAGCAGGCTACGGTTTCCCTTGGCTTGTTCATGGGGGTTTCGAATTTGGATTGGTCACTTATGGGTCATCATTGACGATGATCTACTATTCATTCGAAATGGTCGTAGCTATTCACTCTCACTCGTTCTACCCAGATAACCAATACATGCTTGTTAGTTTTCTCTAACAGAATAGCTGTTCATAGGGATGATCTAATTGTTTATTTAGAGGAAGTGGGTTGCAATGGGTGGGAGGCTGTATTCACTCCCTGGCTTAACTGGGAACATGTATTGTAATGCTGCAAAAATTGTTTTACATCGGATGGAACAAAAAAAATTTAAAATTAATTTTATATGAAATGAAAAAGAAAAGTGTTACATACTTATAACTTATTCATATGCTACCAATTAACTTTCAAGGACCATGTAGTTTTATTTAGTCTGCTAACACTACTAACAGATTAATTGAGTTAGTAGGCAGATGGGTCAGCAATTAGGCTTAAAAAACTGACTTGATTCTAGTATGCAAATCAAAGTATGCAAAAGTCAAATGTACAAAAATTGATGAAAATAAAAAAAAAACTACCCATGGAACAATGGAACGGTGGTTCCATCATGGCATAGAGTCACTTGTAGCACGCAGTCTCATTATAAGAGATTGTGATACCTTAAAAATAGTTCCATATAAAAGTATTATATGCTTATAACTCAAGTTTTCTACTATCAAGGGTCATATAGTTTTAGTTTAGATTGCTATACTTTAAAAATAGTAAGTATTATATGTTTATAATTCAAGTTCATTTTAGTTTAGATTGCTATACTTTAAAAATAGTAAGTATTATATGTTTATAATTCAAGTTCATCTACTATCAAGGGCTATATGTTTTATTTTAGATTAATTATGGGTCAGCAGATAGGCTTGAGGTGTTACATGTGTTATGGCAACGACAATTGATATTTTAAATGAATAAATGATTTGTTGTTTATGAGCTAGCCATTGCACGTTGGAATGGCAAAGTTACCCATTATATTCTGAAGTTCGTTCTGTTCCTCTTTTGATTGTGCCTGTAAAGCAGGAAACAAAATTGCTTTTTTACTCCGTGTTTTAGCTTGTTTAGATTTCCCCCAGCTCTTATGTTTGTTTAAGAGAACCTGAGGCATGATTCGTTACTGGTTTTGGCTTTTCTAGTATGAAACATGGATTAGATACAGGTCCTGTTGTCTTTTTTTTTTATGAGTTAAACTTCTTGTCCTGTCTTTTTTTTTTTTTTTTCTGAAAGACATTATTGTAATAAATAAAGATTTTTTTAGTGGTTGGCAGAATCAAGAATATGATGATCGATGCGCGTAGTGGCTGGACTGGCTTAGCTGAATTTATGCATGCATATTAATAATATTTTTGCGTCTGAATAGAAGTGAAGTGATTGGAGTGATATGGAAGAAACTGAAAGAGTTGGAGCACAGAGAAACACAGTGACAATATTTTCTCCTGTTTTGTCGCGCATGTATTTTAGCATGGCTCCAGTCTTGGAGCTCATCATTTCACGATGAACAGGCATCTTTGCTTCGTTATTTCTTTTTCTAGATGGCTTCACGTATATGCACTTATTGCTGGGAGAATGAAAGAATGCAGATTTTTGGCTTCCATTGAAAAAAGGGGAAAGTCTTATTAACTGCGTCTCCTGCTTAAAAATGCAAACATTTATACTGTGACTCTTCATTGGTGGCATGGTGGACCACTTGATAGAAAATATTGGATTTTGATCAGTGATATGAAATTTTCTGCTTGCACTTATTGAGAGGATAACCTCCTGCATTCTGGCTTTATGGAGCCACAAAAGTTCTCTAAGGATGATTTCAAGTGCTTATTTGTCGTTTGTCCTTGAAAATATCACACGCCATTCCTGCTATTTTAGAGCTACGCGACTTTCTCTTTTACAAGGAAAGATTGATTTTCTAATTTTTTTTGAATAGTTCTTCTGTGGTACATCTATCGCTTCAGATTTTCATGAGATATCGTGAACAGCAAAACTGTCGGGATAGTTTGTGAAAGATGAAAAATTAGCTATCTAAGAGTCTTGAGCAGCATTGATGCAGAAATATGATGGTCACAAAATTAGGAGAAAGTTCAGGATGAAATATATGATGATGACAAAGTTAGGAGAAAGTTTAGGATGAAATTTTTCTGGAACCCATGCTGATTTGTTTTATCTATGTTTTCAGTGGATCATGAGTCAGGGCCAACAAGCTAGAATTTCAAGCAGCCATCATGATGGGGAAGAAATGATGATTTTCAGTGAGTTCTTTAGACTGAGGGTTGGTTAAAATTCCTCCTAGAAAAAAAAGATGGAGTCTGAGTCTGGTTTTCAGTGAGTTCTTTAGACTGAGGGTTGGTTAAAATTCCTCCTAGAAAAAAAAGATGGAGTCTGAGTCTGGTTTTTGGAGTAAGGAGCCTGAATTATTATTCAGTTTGATTCTTTCTGTGATTCCTTTTTATTTTATATGAAAAAAAAAAAAACTTTTGATGATAAAAAAAATGAGTGCTCTCTAACAAGAATATTTTTGAAGATTTTTTTAAAAAAAATTTATTTTCCCACGTGACGCTTCTTGCTTCTCTCTGTTTTCCTTCTTTGTTTTTCTTTGCCCAATCCACTGATAGTTGGGCAACATGGTGGAAATAAAGGTAAAGCCGACGGCTGAGGATTCTGTTGCTTGATAGTGGAGTTGGAAAGATTTAGTTTTGACTTTGCTTAAAAATGTTCGACTTTGTTTGATATTTTAGGTGAACTCAGAAGAATTCCATTGATTCATGAATGTTAATGAGTTCGGTTTGCCATCTAAGCACAAGTACGATACATGAGCAGAAAGGCATCATTATATTATATATGAGCAGAGAGGAAGGAATATAAGATTAGTAACATGCGAGTTTAGGATGCCATAAAGCCCCAAGCTCATAAATATAGAAAGGATGCTTGACGGCGGCCGATCACAAAGCTAGCTCCTCTATAAGCACGTCTACTCTGTCCTAATAATTAATCCTGAGGAAACCAAGAGCTGTGAGCCTGATGTGCACTTAAAAATTAATCTTGAGGAAACCTACACCGCTCAAAATTAACCTTGAGGTCTTGGTGAGATTTTTAGGGGGAAAAAAAAAAAAAAATCTCTCAAGAGGATACAAATACTACATTAATAGAGCTGCTTGGAACAGCAAGATAACTATTACTCAATAGTTGGATCAGCAAATAATCCAAATAAATCCTTAGCTTTCTCAAGCTGTCATAGGTCTATCCAAAAAATTTTATCATCTGGATAGAAGCTTCTCTCAAGTTTTTAAAGCATTTCCAGAAGAGAGCTGTGCCCGTTTCCATGCGGTAACCCAGTGAAGGTATTGCGGAAGACTGCGAGATTGTAGACGATGATTGATGTCTTTTTTTTTTTTTTTTTTTTTTAATAACTGATCTATCACCGGTATCTTAAATTTCGCCGGTCGCTATTTCCCGTTACGATGTGGCGAATCGGCAGCCACGTTATGAAAACCCCAGGACCCCTTTGGAATCGTGGCCTCGGCTGGGCCCCTCGTACCGTTGCCTTGATATTTCAAACACCTACCGTCCGATCATCTTGGAACCGCTCTCTCCTCTCATCCAAGAAGAAAGAAACGAGAGGAGCGAAGGAAGAGGCGGAGGAGAGAGTAATAGAACAGAGATCCCCTCTCCCTCACAATAAAGAAAAAGGGGCGGGGCTCTGTTATGGAATCGAACGCCGTGATTTGGTTTCGAAAGGGTCTAAGGATCCACGACAACCCAGCGCTGGAGCACGCGCGGCGGGGGGCGAAGCACCTCTTCCCGGTGTTCGTGCTGGACCCCCGGTACCTGGAGCCCGACCCCTCCGCCTTCTCCCCTGGCTCCGCCCGCTCCGCCCTCAACCGGATCCGCTTCCTTCTCGACTGCCTCTCCGATCTCGACGCCACCCTCCGGACCCTCAACTCCCGCCTTCTCCTCCTCCGAGGAGACCCCGTCCGAGTCCTCTGTACCATCTTGAAGGATGTAAATATTTAGCCCCCTTTTTTTTAAATATATATATATATATATATATATATATATATATATATATATATATTTTAATTACAGCGTTTTCTTGGATTTTTTTTTAGTGGAATATTGGAAAGCTCTGCTACGAATTCGACACAGAGCCATACTCACTCGCCCAGGATAAACAAGTCACAGTGAGTTATTCATACTGGAAGAAAAAAAATAAGGAAGAAAGAAAGAAAGATGTGTCCTTTTTCCTGGGTTTTGTTATCATAAATGATATCCTGCAGTTCTTCTTGTAGGATTTTGCCTCTATATCTGGAATCGAGGTGTTCTCCCCTGTCAGCCATACTCTTTTCGATCCCGCAGTGGTTATAGAAAAGGTAGTCCCTAGCTGCTGTAATATCACTTATTACAAGCAGGCTCATTCAAAAAAATGAAGCAGGCTCATTCAAAAAAATGTTTTCTTTCCCCCCAAAAAATCTTTCTTTTTTTTTTTTTTTTTCCGTTTTTGTGTGTACTCATTGATTTTTGAACTAATTTTAATTTACGAACCTGTGTTGTATTTCTCCTTGTGTGTGTCATATTCCAAAAGAATGGGGGACGGCCGCCGTTGACGTATCAATCATTTGTAAAGCTTGCTGGGAAACCCCCAGCTCCACTTATGGAGACATACTCTGAGCTTCCTCCCGTTGGAAATGTTGAGGGATATGAATTGCTAAGTGTTCCTACAATCGAACAGCTTGGCTACGGTGATATAAGTCAGGTGTGTAGTCTCTGTGTAGCGTGGTTCGAGTGTGTACTTCTCCTCATTCTTGTTCATTATTAGAATTATTGTTGTAGGAAGAGTTTTCTCCATTTCGAGGTGGTGAAACAGAAGCTCTTAAGAGATTGAACGAGGTTCTTGAAGATAAGGTACGGATCCCATTGAGTTTGTTTTGCCTTGGTCAATTTCGTTTTTTTCCGCATTAATGCAGTGACAATTCTGTAAATATTTTGCTAGTTAGTGACTTAGTTTAGCTAACATAAAAGGCAATGACATCCACTTCCAAGACTTTACATTAACCAAGATGGACGTTGTTTGATGTTGGAATGAGTGAGCACCAATAGAAGGATTAAATTGAGGTTGGTTGGTTGTTAAACAAAAGCAATAAATGGTAAAAAGATGCAATTTTGGGAAAACGACTTCTCTTAATTCAAAACTTGCAATTTAGGAATTTATATATTGAGATATGAAGGAACAACGGATGGTTGAATGGTTTGTTTCATAGAAACAGGAATTCTTGCTCAGGGGACAACCTAGTTGGAGTTTGATCATTCTCTTGTTTTTTCTGATTCATATGTTTAGAGAAGCCTCCTAAAGCATGACTTTTAGCTATATTTTTCAACGTAGAAGATATCTAACTCTATCAAAATAGGAGTAGGAAAAATTTTTAAGTTAATATGAACAAGTCGGAGTTTGATCCTTTTCTTGTTTCTTCTGATTCGTATGTCTAGAGAAGCCTCCTAAAGCATGATTTTTAGCTATATTTTTCAATGTAGAAGATATCAAACTCTATCAAAATAGTAAGAGTAGGAAAAATATTTAAGTTAATATGAACAAAACCAGTGGCTAAGCAACCCTGCTTCCATTTTTAAGCTTATATCATTTGCATGTTGTTTGCCTTAAGTCTCTCTGGGTTCCCTATTACATATTTAAAATTGCTACTTTTCAAATGCTGTATTACATGAATTTGATACTTCTTCTTCACCAGATTTTACCTCGTAATTATATGAACTCTGAAAAATAGTCATGCATTTTTCATTCTGTTTACTTTCAAATCTGGCAGGAGTGGGTGGCAAATTTTGAGAAACCAAAGGGTGATCCATCTGCCTTTCTAAAGCCAGCAACCACTATCTTATCACCATATTTGAAAGTGAGTTGATAAAATTGCAATCCCGTCTTTTGCTCATTATTTCTTCTTCATATATTTCCTCCTGAGAATGATTGTAAGAAATTCAATCACCATTAATAGCTTTGGAATTGGAATTTTGCAGTTTGGTTGTCTATCTTCAAGGTATTTCTATCAGTGCCTTCATAATGCTTATAAGAGTGTAGGAAAGCATACCTCCCCTCCAGTTTCACTTGTTGGACAGGTCAGTTTTGCTTCAACTAGTCATTCTTATCTGTACCAAATGCTAGTTTGCTAACCATTAGAACCTCTGAATTCTTGATAGTTATTATGGCGGGAATTCTTCTATACTGTGGCCTTCGGAACACCTCATTTTGATCAGATGATAGGGAATAGAATCTGCAAACAGGTAAGGGGAATAATCGCATCTGTCCAATTGCACAGGATGTTATACCATCTTAGAAGAGTGTGAAGGTGAAATAAGAGAGGAAAAGGAAATATTTTCTTTTCTAAGTTTTCTTAATTTGGAGAGAGTGGAGGGGACTTCTCCCTATTTCAAGACAATTTATATCTTTGCTTTCAATCCACATGAAAATTAGGAAAAGTGTTGGCTATTTATTAAAGTAATTTAAAATTGTTGGGCTTTAAGACTAGTCCCATATTAGGTATTGAAGTCATCATAAACCTGTTTAAATATAATTTCTTATCTTAGGTAGTGTAAACTTCTAGGATTTTTTATGGATAAAGATTAATTTTATCTCTCATTATTCTCACTCCTCTCTTAGAAATTGTATGGACGCATGTTTTAATTATTTCTCTTAATTATCACGAACGGATGTCTAGTTTGTGATCCTTGATGATTGGAAGGATGATGTGGTGCATCCAATCCAAGGGACACAATCCTTGGTGATCAAATAGATGATATGGTGAATGGATGCATTTAATGAAAGGATACCTAAACATACATTCATGCTTACCCCTTCAAATTTATAAATAGGGAATGGAATAATCATTCCAGTCCATCTGAAACAAGAGCATACAAGCGACTAAGATTGAGTGACCTTGAGTGCACCTTTTGAGCATTCAAGAAGAAAGGATTGGGTCCACATAAAGAGAGGGATTCTGTTAAATTATTTTGCTGATTTTCATTGTATTTAGACTTGGCTAGTTTAGATCAGATTCCTTGCTTTGATATCAGTACAACAGTTATTGTACACCTATAGCTTTGAAGCATTTCTTAGACTGGTTCTAGTTTCTGATCAGCAAATGATCTCCTCATCATGTCAATTTATTATAGATGACTGCGTCCTTCCTGATCACTTTATCAGGTTTCATGGAATATATCCTCTTTGGATGTAGGGTATTTTTTTTAATTAATCTTAAAGCCTTTAGTTCCGTGTGTGACTTGTATTAACCCCCCACCCCCCTCCACCTTTTTTTTTTTTTTTTTGTGAGTGTGTCTTAAGTTAGCACCTTGAACAACTTATTCTCTAGAGTCATACCCATACTTTCCCAACTCATGGTTGTTTTGTCAAGGGAAAAAAAAAGGTTCTTTTTCTTATATCTTTTCAAACCAATGCTTATCTCTCTCCAGCTTATATCTATCATCTTGTGCAGCAAAAGCAAAATTTTGAAATTTTATAGTTGTGCTCATGCACGTGTTTTGTTCCACATTTTTCTACAATATAATTTTTAAAAAATTTCTACAATTGTTTTCTATCTCTATGTGCTGACAACTGCCCATGGGATTCTATCTAATGCTTAGTTAAATTATAATTGTTTAATTTTTATAACAGAAAAATGCATTTTTAAATGCCTAGATTCCTTGGAGGGATGATGAAAAACTGTTTGCAGCTTGGCGAGAAGGTCGAACAGGATATCCTTGGATTGATGCCATCATGATCCAGGTTGCTCACTAATGCATACTAGAATTTGGTCCAGTTTGCATCTATGCACTTATATCAACCAGCCAGTCTGAAGCTTTTCATGTCTTCAATAATAGCTTAAGAAGTGGGGATGGATGCATCATCTAGCACGACATTCAGTTGCATGTTTCCTAACTCGTGGTGATCTGGTATGGCCCTAAATCATGAATTGTTGCTTTATTTTTCCCAAAAAGAAATTCCATTCTCTCTCTCTTTCTCTCTCTCTCTCTCTCACACACACACACACATTTTCTTACTTTTACTGCTTGTAATCATGGGGTCAGCATTCAAATTCAAGAAGTTGTTGCCTTGGAAGCCTATACAATATCATAACTTAGCTAGTTGAACACCAGTTGGTCCTTTAGTAAGACACTGCTTCTATCGTGATAGTGACATGGGTTTGAATCCCTGCATGAGCAGGCGTATAACAAGAGAAAAGAAAATCTCTCTCAACAGCTGATGTGAGTGGAAATAATACAAGTTACATGAATATTCATTACCTTTCACAATTTACATATTAAAGATAAGCAGGTGAACCCTGAGAGTTGCTAGTGGATGTCCAATTTTCATGATGAGAAACTTCTGATGAACAAGAGCCTAACATTCAGATGTTGAAAGGCTGAACTGAAATAGTATATTCTGGTTGAATTTTGAAAATTTCAATGATGGACAGCCCATCAACTTTTTAATGCTTTATATTAATAACTTGTGGAACTTATATGGAGCGTAAAATATCAAGTTCTCAGAATTTGGCGCACGCACGTCTGTGCACACACGCATATATATACATCTGCTTTCTATTTGATGAGTGAAATAGAAGCTATATTATTTGGCATGTAGTTCATTCACTGGGAAAAGGGGCGTGATGTCTTCGAGAGACTACTGATAGATTCTGATTGGGCCATAAATAATGGTAATTGGTTATGGTTGTCTTGTTCATCCTTCTTCTACCAGGTTAGCCACAGTTTATCTCCTTAAACGCATAAAAGTTGTATTTACAGCAAGTTTTCTGTCATGAGCTTACTGATTTGGTTAAAGCATTACTTGCTAATCAGTATAATCGTATCTACTCTCCAACATCTTTTGGGAAGAAATATGATCCCAATGGAAACTACATTCGGCATTTTCTGCCGGTTCTGAAAGGTGCGTGACCTTGAGCCTTTCAACAACTGTGTTTTTTGTGATTCTTTAGTAGCTATGGAATGAAGCTTTTAATTGCAGACATGCCAAAGGAGTATATTTATGAACCTTGGACTGCACCACTGAGCATCCAAAAGAAAGCAAATTGCGTAATTGGGAAAGACTATCCTATGCGAGGTCAGTTGTCATCTATAGAATTTTGCTTTTGATTTCTTTGCTTTCTTATGAAAATTTTATAGGACAACCGCACTAGGTAAGGATGTGAAATAAGATGACAAGATTGAGAATCCCAGCCTTTTGAGGACCTGGAGGAGTTGTTAACCATTCTTTCTAGGGCCATCTCATAGGTTTTATAATCAGGTGCTGGCTAGTTGTCCAGTCTTTTCCTCCTCATGTTAGACCCTCAACCCTCAAGTTCTGGATCTTATTTTAATGATTCGTACTTTCTTTTCCTTTCGGTCCCTCCCAACTGTAAGATTATTTTGTTTGCTTAACAAAGGGTCAGGAGAAACCATCTTTTTTTTTTATCAGAGATATGATTGAGATACAGAACAATTTGTGTTGTTCACTGCTTGCAGGTAGGTATCTGTCTTAGTGAGCCTGGGATATATTGTTGGAGCTCTGGATAACTTGTAAAAGCCTATAAGAAGCACATGGTATAAACTGAATAAACAAAGGAAATCAGGAGTATAATATAATATCCGGATCATTTGTATAAAACTATAGATATATGATAACATGATGCAAAGTACCATCAAATGCCTGCAGAGAAAAACTAGCTGTATGTGTTTGAACAGGATCTCATGCAGAAATCCCTGGTTTATATTTCTCTTCTAGCCAAAGTTTGATCCTACACAGATTGCATCAAACTTAAGCTGTGTTCACACTTAACTTTGGTTAAGCCTATAATGAGTTGAAGGTAACATTATTGTGGTCACAACATCAAATTTGCTGGGTTCAACTTGTCGAACCAAGAATATCAGTCAATGGCTTCAATTAAACTAGCTGCATATGCTTTAGTGGAAGAGATCCCTGGGTTATATTTTGCTTCCCACAAAATTTTGAAACCACTTAGATTTCATCAAACTTAAGGCAGCTATGTGGATTCTTGTGGTTTAACTTCTGATTAGTTGCAGACAATACTATAGTGATCACAACCTTAAATTTGCTTTGTTCCATTTGTCTAACCTTATGCATAGGTTAGCTGAAGGGCCTGCCATCTCTCTAACAAATCAACTTCGTTGTGGTATGTTTCAGTGGTTGATCATGACACTGCAAGCAAGGAATGCCGGAAAAGGATGGCAGAGGCTTATGCGCTGAACCGTTCAGGTGATAATTTGGCAAGCAAAGAGATGGCGAATGGTTTGCGAAGAAAACTGGAAGATCAAGCAGCTTCTCCACCCTCATGTTTGAAACAAAGGAAAAGAGGGGTCAAATAATGCAGCACTGATGTAGTGTTGACTATGCCTAGATTCTTCGCCACTGTAGGTGGAAGTTGATTCCACTGGATGTTCTTTATCTGTCATGCACTGTATTTATGTGCAGTAAACTTTAGGCTAGAGTTTATTGCTTCTTCAACGAGATATTTATTAGTCAGTCTTGAATTAATGTATCAAGAAAGAGACAAGTGGTGTAAACTTTCAAGAAAAAGAGCTTGGATCCAATTACGGCCAGGCCTTACCTGATAAGAAATCAGATCCTACATGCAGGATGTGCACCTAACTTCATTATCTTAATGGATCCACTTTTGAATTGAGGTGAAGGTGTTGAACTTGAGTTTTTTAGGAGGAAACGACCCTCTAATTTTGAAAATATCTTGTCAACCTGCTTTTGTGCATTTGTTCCTCCATCTGTCTTTCTCAACTTAAAAATTCGTAAGTACCCTTTCTTTCAGTACCCAAAAAATATCCAGGGATGGTAGGGTGAGCAAAAATCTCATAGAGATAATGGGGTACGGTGAGCAAAAATCTCATTGAGATAATGGATTATTGTACAAGTATAGACTCAAGTACAGTATTTATTCCTGATAACATGGGACACACTTCTATGCAAGCTTTGAGGTAGAAATATGGAACAATCCAAGCTTTGTATGTATGTATGTATATGTATGTGGTCATGTGCATACGCACAAGTTTCATCCCTTTTTATATTAAAATCTAAGTCCTTAGTTATTTTTTCAATCAAGTTTAATACTTGGTACCCAATGACTTGTCTAAGCTGCACTGTAGTTTTAGTTTAATTTCTAAGGTTTATCTCATGACATAAAGGACTGCATTCTTTAGACTGTATTAATCATGTTCTTTTACCATATGTTCTTCTGGATTCAAAATATTTCCCATTCATACATATTGTTTAGACCTAGAAAATTTTGGGTTTCTCTTTTTTGATGGTGAACTGTGAGTTTTTCTTCGGATTGGGTTGATGTGAAAAAGGAGGAGAAGGGTAAGCAGGCGGACGCCAATCAGTTTAATTCATCACACACGTGTGTTTCTATAACTACTATATATGGGACAGTGTTCTTCATTTACTACAAATCAATCCTTTCCTCAACAAATCTTTTACAAGAGAGATTTATTTTCACTTGCCTATGGAAAATGATAGAAAATTTAATATCATAGATGGAGCACAAGTAAGTGGGCGAAATGGAATTACTTGTTTTTTACCTCTTTTCATGTTGCATTGTTGCCTCTTTACGAATGAATGAATGAATGAATGAATGAATGGATGGCAGCAATAGCCCGTTGTCATGCTCCTGTTTGGATGGAGCCATATTCATCCAAACTTTAAAGGAACTTCCAACTTAATGCAGAACCTTTCAGAACTCCAGAGAACGTACCAATCCTATTCCAAATCTTTAGTCCTTAGTTTTAGAGTATTTTATTTTATAGATTTATGGTAAGTGGTGTCGATCCAACCACTCTAGTCTCTTATTACTCTTTATATAAGGAGGAGGGCCTCCTCTTGTAGAAAAGATAAGAAATAAAAGGAGAAAACTCCCATTAATATCTCTTTCAAGAGACTCATAATCCTTCCCCATCTTCTTCTAAATTTGCCCCATCAGACTTGTTACCTAAGTTGAAAAGGCTGAACCATACAAAAGTAGTTAGGTTTGTGCGAAAAAGTTTATATAGTTGCACAAAGGTTGCCGGATCAAAGTAGACCAGAGCCGATTCAGGGCCCATTAAGCTAAGCTAGTTTTGAACTGATGTTTTTTGAACTTTCAGATCAATCTGGGTTCAAAATTAAGATCCATTTTAATTTTGAGCCAGGCTCAAATAGATGATTGACTTAAGTCGGGCTTAATCCAAATCTAAACTCAATTTGGCCTAGTTACAAAGTTCGAATCATACCCAATTATGAGGTTTTTTGTTGGATTAGTTGAGTCTTCATTAAGTTTTATTTTATACAAAATTGAATTCATGTATTTATTATCTAAGCAAACAACCATTTTATATATACTTTAATTTAATCTAAGCAAAAAAATATGTATATTTGAGCAAATGAGCAAATAGTTTTATAAAATAAATTATTAAAATTAGATCAAAATTAGGTCAAAATTGGGTTAGCCTAATGTTTTGATCTAAATGGAATAATTTGAGTCGGGTTCAATAGGTTTCGGATTTGGAATTAGGCTCGGACCTAAGTTTGTCAGGGGCCTAATCTGATCCATCCTGAGATGAACGCGGCCACCGTCGCAAGATCGTGACACCATGCATAAAACAGCACTATTCGCTAATGAACACAGATGGTAGGGGAAGAAATAAAAAACCAACTTTGCTTCTAACCGCTGCGGGACATTCACACAGAGCTCCTTGGTTAATACATAAATTTGCTACCTATATAACATCTAAAGAGGTATTGGAAAGGATAAAATCAGCTAAAATGTTTGCCAGTAGAATCTCAATTCAAACTTTACCAACCATGACAGCTTGCTTGTAGGACAGGGAAATTTGCGCTATTTATCACACTTAATCTTATCTAATAGGCCAACACAGGTATAAATTTATTACAGAGATGATATTGTAGATGATTGATAACAGAGTTTTCAACTTTAATTGTGATACGTGACATATTTAATATAAGATTATTTTATAACTATAAAGCCTACCTTCATCAATCAAATCAAACCAAACCAAATCAAATCAAACCAAACCAACCGTCAGGTAACAATAATGGATCAGCTGATGTGATTTAATCCGTGACTTTGAGATCAGCCAACAAATCCTTAAGCTATGTATGTTTGCATCCTCAAAAGTTGGTATGGCTTAAGAAAACGCCAGATGACGCTGTCGAGGGGCCGATGAGGTAATGCAAGACATGGCGGTGAACAGGAAAAGACGACGGCGAGGTTGGAACTTGCGGCAGGCTTTGCGTGGCTCGAGCGTCTTCTCGTCCCACGGACGGAGTCGGTGTGCTTCAACCGCTTGCGGACCTCCACGGCCCCATTGCTTGGTGCTTAGGTGACACCCATCTTTGTCACAGCCTTTGGAGCTCTATGAACTGGATCTGGTTTCAGATTTCGTCCGGTTTGGCCTTGACCTTGACAAGGACACAAGCAGATAAGTCCCATGTATCTCTCTCTCTCTCTCTTTCTCTGCTGGCATTATTTTGATGATAGGAAACTCTTCGCTGTAATAACCTTTAGCTATATTTCGTACAACTAAATTGAGGTAATAATTATCTCTAGAAACTATATCTTTCCTCTTACAATATATGCACAAGATGCTTTAATGATAAGACTCATGTTCAAGGAAGCCAAAAGTTAACATCTCTAACATTAGAGGGATGAGATGCTCACATTTTTTATTTTTTATTTTTTTTTATTTTTTGATTCCCAACCTTTATCATCCATGCAATTTTAGAATGATAAAAGATTATATTTAATGGTTCGGATCATATATATATATATATATATATGTGCGATGTTTGTTATTCAAATTTAAATTTAATTGAATATAGAGATTCATTTGGGTATAGCCAAATCAAACACTTTCTTTCTCTTTATAGGCATGCTCTCTTTCTTAAACAAACTAGCTAGATGGATTCTAATGACAATTTTTACTCAATCATAATTCATTCATCTTCAATCCAGCAAAATAATAGACATTAGATTGGGCCGAAATGCTTCTAATAAAATCATGATAGGGATTTAGACGGAGACAGTTAAGTTGTGCCTTCATCCACATCCACACCCATTAACCATATACAGTATAGAGACGAAAGAAGAAGCACATATCAACACAATTGGCTAACTTTAAATTACCATTTATGAGTCTGCATATATCTAATTATATAAATTCTTGTGTAAAAAATAAATTATGGATTGGTAAGTATCCATCTAATTTGTATCATCTTATTTAAGTAATTTTTGAGGATAATAAATTATCTCAATAAACTCAACAAATCTAAAATCATTTTCGAACAAATATTTCATAAATGAAAAAACTCAAAAGAATGAACTGTAAATTGTGAATCCAAAACCAAGAAATTAAGAAACTTTGCATGAGCCCAACTTCCAACTGATATATTGGGGGGGGGGGGGGGGGGGGCAACAATAATTTTGCAATTGTCTTTGACTTCATCTAGGGTTAAGCTAATTGTAGGCGAGGCATAAGTATGAGTACTTACAAGTGAAAAGTGTGGTTTGTTGGACCTTAGGTTAAAAGTTCATGGTAATTGTAAATTTTGGTCTTTCACTTTTCTATGATGTTATATGATTTCGGAGTGGCTCAATTCGCATGAGACGATGGAAATTGCTTGATGACCTATTTCTATGATCCCATGCCACTCATATATTTCACTCGTCTTGTGAGTTACGCACTTGGGCACAAGTTCGGTTCAAAATATATAATGAATTGCGCATTAATGTGCTGCAAATTAAATTTTGTTCTTTTTTAAGACCATTGCGATACCGAGGTTACGGACCCATAACGTAGAAATAAATTAAAGCAGCTCGTCCAATCAAAATAAATCTAGAGTAGTAGCATAAATCCAGACCTCTGCTCTGGCGCAGCCCGCTGACCGATCCTCTTTTTAATTTATTTTCTAATTCTTTTTATAAATTAATTTGACTTGATACAAAATTCTGAAACCAACTTAGCGTAACCTATGAAATAGTGGCTGACCTTTTTTTTTTTTTTAAATTTATTTTTAAAATTTTTTATATACTATATTGATCTGGGTACAAAATCCTAAACCCCGAGGTGGCGTGAGCATAAAATTCAGACCCTCCGACCGACTCTCTTGTTATTTTATCTTATGATTATATATATATATATATTAAATTAACCTGGATCCAAAATCTGGGAAACCGGCTTAGATCAAATCTAAGCCTCTGATCTGACACAACCCACTACTCGACACTCTTTTTATTTATTTTCCCTTCTTTTTATGTATTAAATTAATTTGAGTCTAAATTTTTGAATCAAAAATAAACCAGATTTATTTGATTCTAAGCGTTAATAAAATTATTTCTGATCTAAAATTTTTTAAAAAATTATAAATATAACTCATAAATTATCTATCATTTCTACTAAAAATATTTAATATTAAATTAATCAATATTATATATATATATATTTAATTAATATAATTTTAAAAAATAACAATTAAATATTAGAGAAATGTTATTAATAAATAAATAAATAATATTTAACAATATTATAAGTTTTTTTAATAATTTTATGATAGCGGTTAGTCTCTCATTCAATTTTTATACTCAAGAAAAAAGAAAAAAAAATTAATTTATAAAAAGTGATAAAAGTTCATGTTAAAATAGCTCTGAATTATTTCTAGATATAATTGATTTGGTGTTGAATTTAAAATTTAAAATTTAATTTTAATTAAATTGATTTTTGATCTGTAATCAATCAAATCCAACCTATTATTGTCCTTAACTGTTTATGACCATTTTGGAGGATATATATATTTTCGGTAAAACGTTCTATTTAATACGGTTAGTATCATCATCATGCCAGCGCGTGGACTTTGAACGTGTAGATCAGCATTGCCGGCTTATGATGGGCCGTCCGTTTTACACCAGTAATCTATAACAAGCATCCTCCTTCATTGCCATTTCAATTCTATAACTTAGGGGTAATAAACCTCTTACTCCCCTGCCAGAAACCCAATTCTTCAATCATGCGCAACCCCTGATGCCCAAAAGCACACTCAAAACCTAAATTTCTTAAGTTTGTGCACTTGCTTGCTTGGGTCCACCATCCCTTTCCCTGCATCACAAGCAAAAGTAATTGAAACAAACCTACATCCCCAAATCAGAATAAGTCGTTCTCAGGCCGGCAAACGTGACCGCAACGCTACCATCGCCAAACCGGTCGCGCATCGAATTTCGCTCATCACGGACCGTCCATTTTCTCTCCACTTGCGGACCAGCATCGCAGCTTATCTAAGCATCTCCAACCAAGCAAAATAACGGTGCTATCGACGGCTGAGATCGGCTCCGCAACAAGACGGATTTCAAAAGCTTGCCTCAAACCTATGTTATGCTTTCTCTAATTCCAACCAAATTCCTAAAAAAAAAAAAAATTTATCACTCGGAATCAGACAGAGGAGGAAGGGAAAACCAAGGAAAAATCGGGAAGAGAGAGAGAGAAAAAAAAAAAAAAAAAACCCAAGAATCCGTCCTTCTTCATCTTGCTGTCTTCGCTCGATCTCCTCGCTTGCCACCAACAAAAAGGTCAGTAATTTTTGTTTTTCGCATTAGATTTTGTAATATTAATCTCCGCAATTTTTGTCGTGGTTTTGAATCACGGTTGATCGTTTTTTTTCTTTTCTTTTTTTTCTTCCGGCATTCATCCGATAATCCTGACTGTTTTTGTGGATTTTTCTTCTTCCTCTGTCAATCGTGAGCCGAGTTTTAGGTGATTATTGGATTTTCTCGAAAATTTGTCGTGTGATAAGGGTTCCGACCGTTTTCAGGGTTCGAAGGAAATCGGTGTTTGGTTTGCATAACTGGACGCTCCAACAAGTTTTCATACATGAGATTTTCTGATAGTTGATAGTTGATTTTTTTCGCGCATGAGCTTTTGTGGCTCCGGTGATTGACGCTCTTGTCAGAAGTCTCGATGTTCTGATTATTTTGATGCGGAAGCAAACGAATTTCAGAGTTCCCCCAAAGAAAAGCGATCAAATTTTTAATAACTAATGTTAATATTTATGCGATTTTAGACATATATTGTTTTTGATCAAGCATACCGACTAGAATGTAATTTCAGGCTTTTGATATGTTGTGTCTGCTATTTTTGCGTAACGATATGTACTCCATCCCTTTTTGTCTTGTTCATGAAACGAATTTTGGCCGATTATAATGTTTTCTTGGAAAAAAAAAAGCCTTGAATAGGTTTCCAACCGTGGCTAAGGTTTTGAAGAAATTTATATTTTTCCAGATCTCCTGCATCGTGTCTGCATAACTCAATGCCATGCCATTTCTTTGTTAAAAGAATCATGTTCAGGATTGTTTATGGAGGCAATGCTTCTTTCATGGAACCTCTTTGTTATTTATGCGTGGAGGCTTGTGGTTTCAGTAATCTTCTCGCAGAAGTCTTAATTTCTGATAATTGATGCTAATATTAGTCAAGTATCAAAGTTTTTCCCTTCTAAAGAAAAGTAAACAAGTCGTAAAGGTGGTAGGTAATAAGTGATGTTCTATTGCCGCTGTTTTATATTTTTTAACCTGGAATAGCGATTATTATGTTTTTTAGGGGGTTAATTCTGGTCATTTCTCTGTTTTTTATTTATTTATTTTAATTTATTGCAATCTTCTTTTTTTTTTTTTCTGTTATTTTTATTCCATGTCCCGTGATTTTAGAATTTGTTCTTTGTTACAACACTTTATATTCATTCACAGTCAATTTCATGCTTTCTTGTTAGCTTTTTGTTATGGGTGAAGTTTGATTACTCATGATAGATTACCATGACGGTGTTCTTCCAATCTCACCATTCTCCTATTTATTTTTTTCTCTGATTTCCATTTTGTTGAAATCAGGGTTTACAATTGGGGTCTGTTGTCGTTGTTATCATGAGATTCAAGAAAGGAAGTAAGGTGGAAGTATTGAACAAGAGGGAGGTGCCATCAGGCTCTTGGTGGCGTGCTGAGATAATATCTGGCAATGGGCATAACTACTATGTTAGGTATGATCCTTATCCAGCAAACATGGGTATGGCAGTGGAAAGAGTACCAAGAAAGGTCATAAGACCTTGTCCCCCCTTACTGAATGGTCGGGATTGGGTGCCTGGTGACATTGTTGAGGTCTTGGACAATAGCTCGTGGAAGCTTGCAGAGGTTTCAAGTGTTGTCGGTGATGGTTACTTTTTTGTGAGACTCCTTGGATTTTTCAGGGAGTTCAAACTCTACACATCTGACATCAGGCTGCGACAATCTTGGCAAGATGAAAAATGGGTTGTGATTCAAAAGGTATCATCATTTAATTCCTTTGTTGACATCGTGCAATTTCTGCAACAGTCTAATTTGTTTTTAACGTGCATCATCATGTTGTTCTGGCTATTAACTCTCTACTGACTCAGACCTGTTTAACACTTCTGTTTTTGTATTAAAATAAGTTGCATTGGTTGTTTTCTTGTTCTTTTTTCGGTGTCTCACCAGTTTTGCATTTATTTTCAGGATTCTGTAAAACATGATGGGAGAATGATAAGCAGTCTGTCAAAAGGAAAGAAATTCAACTCTCATATGCCTCAGCCTTGTCTAGAAAGTCATAATGCTTTTGTCTATTCAAGAGGCACGAAGAAAAGGTCACAAGTCTTATCACAACCTGTTGAGAGATGCACTGAAGCTAGCAGAAAGATGAGAGCAATTGAGAAAGATGGACGGTGTGAGCGAATGGTTGGAAGGCATTCCAGCAAGTCATTAGAAAAGGTAGATGCTGTTGCTTCCCCACGAACAATGCTGGGTGAGAAATGCTTGCATGCTGCATTAAACACCAAAACAACTGGGTTTTCTAAAATGGACCCATGGAAGGGATTACCAAATAATAATATTACATGTTGTCTTGTAACAAGTTCAGAACCTAGTGATGCTGTGAGTACCTCATCCTCTGTTGGTAGTTGTAGTACCAGCAATAGTCCATATAGATCACCCCACTATCCTGAAATGGGTCTTACTCGAGATTTGTCTAGTCATTCAGATGATGCTGGAATTTGTTGTGGGTCAGGAAGAGAATCATCTCTTCCTATCAAAGAGGTGTTAGCAGCAGAAACTCATCAGTTGGAGTTGCATGCCTACCGTTCCATTATGATGGCATTGTATGCTTCTGGGCCCATTAGTTGGGAGCAGGAGGCATTGATGACAAACTTGCGTCTTATGCTAAACATATCAAATGATGAACATTTATTGGAGCTAAAGAATTTAGTGTCTTCTGAAATAGTAGGCACAACCCCTCTTAGTTAACTAGAAGCCATAGGATATGGCAGAATATTTTTTTACTTTAGCATTAGGTTCATTTGTTATATTTTTTTCATTGCACTGTAATGCAGGGATCAAATTATGGTTGGCATCTTGGGTATTCAAACGCTGTATTGGCTGTTAAGACAGTGAGCTATTCTGACAAAAAAATTGTATTATAAGCTTCGATAGAGCAGTGAATTATCTATCTTGAAGCCCTTTTTTTTAATCTGACTTTGATGTTAATTTTTTTTCCCTGGTGTCATTGTCTGGTTATTTGACTGGCTATACTTTGTTTCAAGTATTTTAAAATGTTGAATTGTGATGAATTATATGAAGAAATAATTCTGAGGAAGGTGCAAAGTTTATTACAAATAATGTTGTAGCAATGAACTGGCTGTGTCTCTTGCTGTAAGTTTTATATCTGAGATGATTTGAAGGCATCGACCACCAGCTCCTTACTCTTTAAACCTTGTCAGGATATGTGATCAACAAGTGTTGCTCAGATATCCTTAAAATTTCTGCTACAAATGATGCGTGTTTACAAAAAGCAGCTGAAGCTTTATCTAGCACCTAAAATGCTTTTCTTTTATAGAGGAATTTGACAGGCTTCATTATGTATAAGGTTGTTTGGATGGTTTAGATGCTGATTTTGGGGATGTGCAAACTCTCATTAATAGGTGCATCCCATGTATACATCCTTGCAACCGTGTTTTTTTTCCTTTGGTTGAATTTGGTTACCATTGCATCAAAATGATGGAAATCCTTGAGCATGAGCAAACTATCCGTGTTTTTGCTTACTGTCAATTTGCTGCCTTTTTTTGCTGTGCTGGATGTGCATCTTGTGAAAGTTCATGATGCTAAGGTGCATCATCGGTGATCAACATTCAATGATTTATTCTCATTTGTACATCCTTAAAATGACTCTGATTTTGGTCAGTATTGGTGGAGTTCTTAGGGTCAATAATTATGTGAAACCCTTGACTATGAAACCTTTTCTGCACCCTTTATTTGTCAAAATTTTGACCTTTTTAAATAAAAACTTCAGTGCTTTGATTCCATTCATTAAGTTCTGCTCTGTAAGAGAGTTCCATTTTGTGGACATATTTGATACTTATTGTGCCTTTTCCAGGGCCAAAGTTGGAGGCTTGTAAAGCATGCTTCCATAGGTCCCTGATGATGGTGAGGTTTTTCACGTGTTTTGCAGTTCGAACAATGTGGCAACATTTCCATCTGATTCTTGCAAACAAGTCGGCTTAAGTCGATAAGTTGGTACATTCAAATCTTTTAGTTCATTCTGTTTCAGGCTTGCTTAATGCTCGTGATACATGGCAACCTGCTGGTGCTTTTTTGATATGTATATACAGTAACTAGCTTAGTAGCTTTTTCTTAGTTGAGGTTGTAGAAAAGATTCACTTTTGTTAGTGTTCTGTGTATTCTTTCCACCATGAAGACACTTGATCGCTAGAAGATTCAATGACAACAACAGGAAAATGAGTTTTTGAAGCAACAAATACATTTGCATAATAGCCTATATATTTTTGAGGAAAAAAAAATCCATGTTGAACTTGGTTGATATGGAACATTCAGGAGCATGGGAGTGGCAGTATTGCAATGCGGTGCAGCAAACCCAACCTTTAAGGAATTTACAATTTTTTGTATGGTTGGTGATTAAATATTTGAGCAAGACAAGGCTAGTCATCATCAAACTTTCTCAACTCATTTATCACACATGGAAACCCTAGAAGAATATAGATGGAACAAAGGCTCATTTTCATCCATTATTATCATTTATGGTACTAGGCATAGGATGGATTGACTACAGAATCCCAACATGGTTGTAAAACTTAGGACTACTAATGGATGTATGCTAAATCAATGTTTCTTTGGATAAGCCATAGTATAGTAGAGTTCATGTAGTATCGTATTGGTAGAGTTGATATTGTTGCACAAGTCCTTTATTTTAATATATGTCTCTGAAGCTGTGTTTGGTTGTCCATATAATGAAAGAAAAGAACCTAAATCTTTAAAGGAAATAAAATAAAAAATTCAGAATTTTTTATATTTGGTGGAACTAAGAAACTGCAAGGGAAGTTGTAGGGACAATAGTTAGGATCTGGGCAAGTTATTCTTATCCACTTTGCTTTTGTAACTTTCTCTGAAAATCACCATCTACTGGAGAGGAAAAACTTTTAAGCCTCTTAAAAAAAAAGATAACTATACATTTTCTTCTTACTTTCCATCTTTCAATTTTCTTCTAATTGCAAATAATGGATTTTTTTTTTTTTTTTAAAGAAATAACTGTAAAGTAGATACTTGTTACAGTGTTCATAGGAAACTAACCTTTTAGGGAACTTTTAATTGTAAATCATGTTCTTCCTGAGCAAGTATTTGGTTGATATGATGACATTACTGAAAACCACATGGAAAACTTACGTATATGAAGAAAAGAAAACTAGATTAATAGTAACTTGATTTTCATATGCAAATTTTCAGCTCCTATAAGCATTTACTAATTATTCAAGACTTGTTCTTCTTCCAAGTTTCTCTTTGCTTCTGGGGGTATTCTGCTTAGGATTGTTGTTGGATAGAGAATGTTTCTTTATCTACAATGGACATTTTCTTCTGATTTATGATTCTAAGCAATAGGGGCGCTTTTTTTTTTTTTTTGAAACTTTTAGTACTGTTAATGCACCAGAGAATAGAGATAGGAAAATCAGAATTTTAGAATGTTGAGGTTGTTTTGTGACTTTAGTCTCCATAGTTTGATGTATCAGGATATCAAGATCAAGATTGGGTAATCTCTCTTTGAATATAAGATGTTTCCCTGTTAACATAATAGGATAGATATGAGTAGTTTCAGGGCTCCCAATTAGAGCTTCTTGGGCCTCTGTCTTGCCACATTTTCTTTTCTTTTTTCCTGCTTGAGAATGGAGTATGTAAATAAATGTGTTCCAATATTTGCAAGCTTTTAAGAATATATGTCCTTTGGTAATTGCTTTGGAGATTATAAATGAAAATTTTAAACTGGAAAGGAAGTTGAAAAATATGCAGTTATTCCATTGGGGCGGGGGGCTGAAATTAGCTTCCTTAGAAATTTTAAATTTACACTTAAAATTGGACTCATGGTCTATGATCAAGAAGAGATTTGATGGAGTAATATAAGATATGATCAAAGATTTAATTTTAAATTCAGAAATTCTTTGCTTGATTCACCAGGGCCCTAATGCTCTGAAGATAATGAAATTGTGGGCAAAACTATTCCAAATTTCAGGCCACTAATATTCACTTTATTTATCCCATTAAAAGTAATATGTTTTGCAGTGAAGTGTAAATTGTAATGTTTCTGTTTTGAACAATGAAGCTGGTCCTATTGCAAGCTAAAATTTTTATAGCATGCTATCTCAGATTGGTCCTTTAGATGTTGGAGAGATTTAACAAACAGCATCCTTGAATGTGGATGAAAAAAGAAATTATTCTTGATGTTTTGGTAGGCTGAACTTGTCGATAGGCTGAAAAAGATGAACCATGTTATTTTTGATTTGAAAGTTAACAATGGATGATCTAGGGGCAGCGATGGGTTGGGTCAAAATGGGGTCAGTCTGCTGTATGAAGCCCATGTTAGCTTGACTTGAAACCAAACCAATCTTTTTGAGGATCAGCCATGATTGATGTGGACCTGACCAGTGTCAGCCCAGCTGACCTGGTCTGGTTTATTTGTCTATCCAAGAGATGCTGATAGGGAGTGGTTGCATGCCAGCCAGATCTAGTAATTGTTGGTCACAGATGGTGCTGAGACAGCTGAATTTGGCATAACAGGGATGGACTGCATTGATCTGGCTGCATTGAGTGATAGGCAAGCCAGATCTGGTGATGGGGCAGTTGGATCTGTTTTTGGGTGGCCTAATCTAGTGGGAAGCTGCTGGTGATGTTGGTGGTGGAGTGGCTAGACTTGTATAATCATGGCTGGATCTAGTGGTATGGTGCCCAGATCTAGTGCTGTAGTGGTCTGATTTGGTAGTTGGGTGGTAAGATCTGGCAATGGAATGGCTCAAACTAGTGATGGGGCATCCTAATCTGGTGGTGAGAAAACTTTATCTTTGTCACTGTGGCGAGATCAGGTAGTGGGATGGCTGGATCTGTAGTGCCTGTGGTGATGTGATGGAATGTGATAGGTGCTACTATGGTTGATCAACAGAGGCTTGATGTCAAGGAGAGGAGGAAAGGGTAGAAGATAAGAGGGAAGTAAAAGTGAAGAGGAAGAGGGAGAAATAAGGAATAACCAACTACAGTGGAGGTATGAAGTGAAGGGATGAGAATAGGTTATGGGATGGTTGCTTTTATTAGGATCAATGTTAATACATTGTTATTATTTAGTTTATAGATAATGGCCTTTGTTGGTTAAATTGGTTTGACTTGAATCTGACCCAGCCTATAGCGGGTGAACTTTTTCTATCTCAAACCTAACCTATAAAACAGAACGGGTTGGGTTAAATGAGAGTTGTATGGGTAGGTTAAGGTGCATCAGTTCAGGTCAAAATTGCCATCATTAGGAGTTTGCTTACATGGACTGCAAGTGTTGGCCGCACAAGGCCTGAACTGACTTGACAGAAGGGTTTCCACTCTCTTTTTCGCTTTTTTGATATATTTATGAAAGGTTTCTCTATTTATTTATCTATTACTTGTATGCTTGGAAGCAAGGTACAAAGCTCCTCTCCTCCTCAACACACTTTTGTTCCTTTTTTTTTTTTTTGGTTACTTCTTACTCAGTTTGGTAGATTCCATTATGGCCCCATTTGATAGAGCTATTGATAATAAAACTTTTGATGGTAGAACTTTTGCCAATGGAGCTTTTGTAAAAAGCTGTTTGTTGTTTAGTAACTATATTTTTAGCGTGTTGTGGGACTTGAGCATATGTTTGGTAACTAAACTAAAAAAGTGCTTTTGAAATAAGCAATGATAAAAGGTATTGTATGGTCCTGTTAACTATTTAACCGTTTGTATTATCAAAAATTATTATTATGAATTATTCTTAATTTATAAATTATTACAACAATATTATAATATAATAATGATTATAATATATTATAATAATATTTTGTTATTATTTAATAATTATATTATAATATATTATTAAAAGCAAAGAATGTTGAACCAACCCGAATCGGTCGGTTTGGAGCGAATCGAAAACTGTACCGATTGGAATTCAGGACCGTTTGCTTAATCGAGTTCGGGTTCGGGTTCGGGTTCGGGTTCAACCCGATTAAAAAATGATTCACTATTAGAAATGCTATTAGATTGTTTGCCCCTTTCGACATTCATTAAATGCATGGGGAGGAAAACCTAATGCTTCCTTTCACTCAATTTCTCCCTTGGCTAGGGTTTCATTGTTCCGATGGCTTTGTTTTCCAACGTCGATTAAGGGTGATGTTTGGCTTCGTTTTTTGGCATAGATTAAGGACGACTGTGGATGAGCAAGTACGCACTGCTTTTTCTTCCTCTTCTTGATTTTGCATTTCATCCCCCTTTCTCTTTCTTTTTTTTTTTCTTCTAGTTGTTTTGCTCTTCTGAAGCTTCCAGTTAGGGTTTTTGTGTCGATTGAGGATGGCAACTAGTGAGCAGGTATGCATTGTTGCCTCTTTTCCCCCCTCCTGATCTCGTTCATCCTTTCTCACTTTCTTGCATTGTTGCCTCTTTTCCCCCCTCCTGATCTCGTTCATCCTTTCTCACTTTCTTTTTTTTCCTTTAGTTCTTCTAGTTGCTCTACTCTTCTGATTGCTTCTTTAGTCCTTCAAATGCTCCTTTGGTCATATGGTTGCTTGTTCCTTTCGGTGTGGCATTGATTTAGTATGGCACGTACAGGTACCGAATTGTACTAGTGACTGATCGAAACATAAAGCCGGTATGGTAAGGTGAACTTTGATTAAAAGCACAATAATTACTATCGAATATTATAATATTATAATTTTATGAAATATTGTTATAGTAATATAATAATATTATGTTACTAGACTATATTACAGTATTATGTAATACTATAATATCATTGTATTATCTTATTTTATACTATATAATTATATTATAGTTATAATGATATTTCATATAGTATTTATTAGATTATATTATAATATAATAATAATAATAATAATTTAATATATTATATTATTATAATATATTATTATTGTTCTCATGTTATAATATTAAATGTAATTATTCTTGTGGTTTAAATTTGTATTGTTCAAGTCTAATGAAAACAATTTTTCCAAATAGAACTTTTTAGAAAAGCTCCGAACTAGAGTTTTTCAAGTGAATTTTTGTCCGAATAGCTTTTACATTACCTTAAAATCACTTTTAAAATTTTTGTCAAGCATCTTAAAAATACTGCAAGGTGCTTTTATCCCTCTAAAAGCACTTTTGGGTCCTCCAATAGTTTTGCCAAATGGAGCCTATGTTGGATTTGCTTGTGGAGTTTTGTCTACATTATGGTGGGCTCATCCTCAGCATTGCTGATACAACTATATTTCCTTCCTATTTTGCTAAGGTTGAACAATGTGCCTGGTGTTAAGTGGCAAGTTTTGAATTTGGCTACATACCTCAGTGTTATCTTCTTATAAGTTTTTGCATTGGAATTAGCATGCATTAGTCCCAAGATCAGATTTAACCTAAAAGTGTTTCAGGAAGAGAATCTCTCAAGTGTTTCAGGAAGAGAATCTCCCCTTGAGATTATGTTTTGCAAACCTGATCATTGGTAGGGTCAAGTTTAGCATGTGATTCAGTTTTTCTGAGTTATGAATTTTTCAAGTTAAAAATCTCGTTCCATACTGAGCCAGAATTTGTCCAACATAAAACAACCAGTGAAACCTAGACTTTTCTGGTCCATACCATATTGTGAATACTTTTATCTTGACAAATTGGTAAAATTGCATGTGCAGATGCATCTTAGTCAAAAATGAGAATTGTTGCTCCTTCATCCTAAATGCATTGAATGTTAAAAAAGAAATGGATATATAAAATATTGTGTGAATGCTCCTTGTACTTCGACTCTCTCTCTCTCTCTCTTCTCTCTCTCTTCTCTCTCTCTCGGTAAGCATGTTGATTCCTCTAAAATATCTTCTAGGGTTACAAGGTGGTTTGATTTAATATCTGTTTAATGAAATGGTGGTTAAAGTTATTAGTGTCCTCCAATGTGTGGTGACAGATAGATAATGGAGTGGGGAATTGCACATGAACGTTGGTTCAAAATAAAATAAATAAGCTTTATCAAAAAGTAAATTCAAATAAAATGCGTTAATAACAAAGAAATATAAATAAAAAGTAACAAATGATAAAAAAATAAAAAATTTTAAAATGCACCAGTGCAGATCTAAAAATAACAGTAAAGTGAGGTTAAAATCCAAAGGTTGACACCCTTAGGCATTAGTATCTATCATTCCTCCTGGTATGGCTACAACTGAGTTGCACGAGCCTTGATTTGACTAAACGAGCCCTTCTTCCTCTTTAAAGCAAAACAATGTGTGGCATGAATATTGTAAAACTTCCCTTTCTGGAAGTTCACTTTGTTTTTTTGGAGATAGTCTTCATTGGTTTATGACTCCTATATATGACTGACAAAGAAAAGGAAACCTGTCCATCAGAAATATGAGTTTGTAATTTTAAGATGAATTCTCTAAATGTACAATTTTTACCTCTCATTGGCAATTCATCAAGTACTCTCTTCTTTCAAGTCTGTTATTTGCAAAATGATTCACATAATGATGATGTCTAGAAAATCTGATTCCAAACAGTTCATTGATTGATGGGTTCACAACCATATTTGATGTTCTCTTTCTTCTTGTCTCAGACCTCTATATTGCTTGTGATAAAATTATAATCAGTCATTTGATTCACCTTCTTTTGGGTTCTCTGTTCAGATTACGTGAAAATAACTAGCCAGTTTAAATCTAATGGCGAAAGATCTAATAGAAATCATTTTATATCTTCATAGGAACATAACAACCCATCAAATGCTCTGTCTGCTTGAATCAATCAGGTGTGCTACACATGCTAATTGGATCTGGTCAAGGTTGTAAGTGTGGAGGAGGGATGGCTGCATGTATGACCTGTATAAGAGTTGATTAACAGGCTGTTCAGAAACTACATTGTCAGTTGTGCAAGAGGTATCTAAAGCCACGCTGACCTCATCATAGAAACAGAGGAGGCAATCTAGAGATCTGGACTTGTAAGGAGAAGTAAAAGATCAAGATGGAGGATGTAGAAACACTAAAGTGAGGATCTGTTAGTGAATTTTGAGCCCGTGATTTCCTTAGATCTCCTAATTAGATCTTTGTCTGTGTGATTATAGAATTCCATATAGTTAACTGGATTCGTAAGAAGTCTCATAGAATTGAAATATATATATATATATATATATATATATATTGTTCCATGACAGCTTTCAGTTGGATGACTTTTCCATTCAGTGTGGTTTGATTGAGGGGTTTGTGGGATCAGGACAAAACAGGACAAGTTCTGTATGGGATGGGGAATTCACTGTGAAATGGGAATTGGAAGATCATGAGAGGGAGAATAAATGGAAATAGTCACTTTTATATGTAAGCAATACATGTTTGGAATATTAATTTGCCATTTTTCATTTACTCAGGTCTTATTCCCTAAATTTTCTAGAAGAAGCATATTGGTGTTGATGAGCATAATTTTAACAGAACATGCACAATATCATCAACTTAAACCTCATAAAGTTGTCATTCAATAATATATGGTGACGGCTAACTCAAAATCATCAATTTAAATGACCTTTGATGAGAGAGAGTAAAGACCAAGTGGAAAACATGAAAGATACTAGCAATGGTAAGTCCCAGCCCTCCTGGTCGTCTTGGATAGGATCGGTGAGATACCAAGCTTTGGGACCCTGCTACATGAGAAGCCAATATGATGCTCGAGGAGCTAGCTACCTTTCAACCAAGGTGTGGTCCTATTTCCTTTCATGCTATATCTTTGTAACTTAAGCATTTAAGAAAATTTTGATGCTTATCAAGGATGCTTGTTTTCTTTCTTCGCTTTTCCAGTTTCTTTTTCTCTTGGTATAGATTAATCAACCAAAAAGGAAGAAAGTCATGGGATCTTTTATTTCCTCTTTGTTAAATGCAGGTTTCTGTATTTAATTTTCCTCCCCCTTTTCCGTCAGTAAAGCTGTGTCTGGGTTTGTTATCATAAAAAAATGAAGCTCTTTTTTGTAATGTATAATATATTTGAGTTTTTGTTGCTCTTTTCAGACCTTTAGAGATTGTTCTGAATCCAAGGATCAATACTTCACAAAAATGTTATAATCTTTTTGACTTACTGCACAGAATGTTTTTTTTTTTTTTTTTTTAAGGGCTTACTGTACAGAATGTTATCGATGTTAAGTGTCCTTGCTGATCAAAATGCCAATTTTCATCTCATACATAATTATATTCTTAACTTATATGCTCAATATATTTATAATTTTTGGTACAATATTCTTATTTTATTCTTGAATTTTTTATGATGTTCAATTTTGATATTCGGTATATTACCTTAGCACGAATGCTATAAGATCACATCTTCTAGATATAAATATCTGCATGCCGCATGAACAATATTTGCTTTAATTTTCAAGTGGCCCTACATCTAGTTGCTATACTCTAAAGAATGCATGTGTCAATTTACGACCGCCTTACTTTAAATGCATGTGTATATTTACTACTGCATGATTTAAGATTTTAATATGATCTTGTTGCCATCTAGTTGAACTGGTGAAACCAGTGATTGAACCACACAAGACTGTAACTCGTTGAACTGGGAAAGCCAGCTGATGAAGTAGATAAGGTGATTAAGATCTGAATGGACCTTTTCTAGTTTATTATGAGGTCTGGTTTAACACAACAGTATCATTTTGCAGATCTTCTCTCTTGTGACATCAAGGAATGCTTGCAATCGGGCATGTGCCTTGAAATAAATGAAATTAATGAAAATCAGATTTCTTCGAATGGCTCATCACATTTAAAGCTTCCTGGCCCATGTTTTTGTAGTCATATCGGGGGGCTACAATTGCAGCAACTACTGTCTGATAGCCCCATGGCCTCTTGATAGAAAGGTTGTGATGAATACAGCATAATATTCTTCTAAATGTTCAGATTTTCTTACTGCTTGGCTACCTTGCAAGCACCCAAAAGAGGACCATGATCAAATGGCATTCAATTTTCACTAGTGCTTTCCATATCTTATTTTAAATTCAAAATCACAAGTTGAGTATATTTGTAGTTTTCTGTTATTGTTTTGAGAAGGATGTATAATTGATGAAATACATTATGCACGATGATCTCAGATATTCTTTACATATGATTCTGTTGCAATGCTGTATTTTTTTCTTCTTCTTTCTCTTTTTAGTCAGCTCACAAGTTTCTAGCTTATCTGAGAAAGGGAAATCAGGTTTGAAAGATATATGCTGGCCTTAGTCCGGCAGAACTATCAATATTTTTTTTGTATATTGAATTAGGAACTTACCTATCCAGCCTATGCATTCCACTGACAGATTACCACAAAAATTCATAGTTCACCTTGTTTCCAGCAGAAAGTGTGCATCATGGATCATGCATTTTCGTTGATAATAACTTTTGAAGAAATTAATTTGTGGGCTTATGTTTGCTAAATAGCTATTTTCTAAGCTGTACTTGTCTTGTTGACAGGATACTGTAAGTTTGTGTTGTTTTGGTTTGGCGAGCGCTGTTAAGCAGGTAGTCATCAGTGGCAATGACAGTGCTGTGCATTATTACATCGCTTGAAATGATAACCCACAAATATGTGCAGAATTCAGCAACCTGTCACAACCAATTTGGTACAAGATGGCTGTTGGTGCAGATAATCCGAGCGTGACATGGAGATTGGCAGTCATAATTTGTGAATTATTCATACATGATTAAAGGATATGCTAAGTGGGTGGATAATGATAAAGGTGCTGGTCTTGCAGCATGCAATCAGATGTGCTTAGCTAGTTGAGATGTATCCAAATTATGATGTGAATGAAACTCAGGGGACCTTCATGTGGTCCAGGCTTTTTGAACGGCTATGTCAGTCCTGTCTAACTGGATTCCGTAGGGATAGTTGAGATCTTCCACTAATGAGGGTAAATATCAGCATCCTTCAGCTAGTGCGTACCTACCGAAGGAATCTGATTATAAACTAAATGGTACAAGTAATACATTTAAGTTGCAAGGTGCTGTGGACCAGTGGACACCATCATCCCAGTTGTTTTCCCGGCTCATTCAATTGGTTATCTTTATTTGAAGTACTGCAGATTTGCAAAACAGGGGTGGGTAGATTCATCATTTTTTGTGATTTGATGGTAGCTTTGCTGGGGCAGTGGCCAACCTCTGTTAATGGCTGATACAAGTAAGGTGGTGAAAATGATGGTATCATATCATGTCAAGCTGCTGATTTTGTTGGAGAGCGAGGCGAATTACAAGGGATGGTGATTGACAAGGAAAAGCGTGGCATCATATACAAGTGGAAGAAGACAGACAAAAAGCAAATTGTGCAAAGCATTTATCGCTTGTCCATTGTTTCGACACAAGGAAAGTTGGAAGTGAGCTAAAATAGGCTATTGAAACAGTTGGATATGCTTTGCCATGAATAAAAACATGGATCAGAAACGGGCACTTTGTGGAGGGCGAATTCTGCCTTCATATTGATCATGCTGTTAATTTAGGATTATGAGAGTCTGCAGTGGTATCAGGCAGAGTGAGGGAGTGGTGCTGGGATCGCAAGGGTGGAGAATACTTGATAGGCGATGGGCATGCTGCAGAGAGGCGCAAAAGTGCAGGGGAAAATTGCAGGATTTGATAGTGGCAAAATTGTCATGTGTGTGAAGCATTTGAGGACAACAATCTAGCTAGCTTACAACCCTTACTGTCGACTTTTCAAACATGAGGGGGGAGAGAGTATGCTGACCTATGTGGCTCTAAATTACTGTGGTTTGGGTGCGAAACAGGGAAAAATGAGAACATGAGCTTACCTGCTACTGTACAGTCAAAAATTTTAGCGGATTATTTATTATTATTATTATTATTATTTTTGGGCGACAGCTTTTAGGATTTCATTGTAATAAATTTCAAAATAATGAAGAGCACAGCAGTCAGAGGTTCTTCTGGCAAGGATCGTCGGATGGATAGGGTATCAGCATGCTCGAGACCCAATGCTGGTACCAAGTAACAACCTTGTGATGCTGCTGCACTCATTTGTCCAGTTGAGTTATTAGGTTGCCTGTGGCGGTGGACCCAGTTATGGGACCAAATTAATCTCTTATCAGCATGTGTCGTCAGTGACCGTATGGGCCTTTCGCTGTGCCTGGCTGTTGCTGGTCTAAAGTTAATGTGGAAGAGGCATTTATTGATCGCAAAGGGAATCGACATGAATCTTGTGTCTATCTATTCTCACATCATTATAGTAATATATTAGTGGATATGGTACACCCCAGCGCTTGTCTATTTCCTTCATGTGCTATCGTAACTGTTCTTACCCTCCTTATGTCCTAATTTATTCTTTTCATCTATTCATTGAAAGCTGCACGCAGCATGTAGTTCCTTATCCATTCTTTCTCTCTTCTTCATGCCTCAGGTTTGAAAAGTAAGAGGAGGAGGAGGAGGAGGAGAGGTGGGACGGAGGGGTGTCCAAAAAAAAAAAAAATAAACATAATAATAAATCCCATCGCAACGGCGTCTTCTTCTCTTCTCTTCTCTTCTCTTCTCTTCTCTGGGGTTTTGGTGGAGCCACTAGTGATATGAATAATAAGTGGTGGGTTGTGCGTCTCCTCCTAGCGTGCGATAGGCCCACCGTATCGGCTGACTTGTCCCTTTACGGATTGAATAAGTTCATGTGGCGGTTAGGAGAGAGTCAAGTCACGTGCCAAGGCATGTGGATCCGTGGATGCTCCTCTACCATCTCCTCCGCTGAGATACTGGATGGGCCCTCTCTTCCCATTGGACTCTACCGCATATTGGTACGCTTCCTTCTAGTCAGTCAACATTATTATTCTTATTATTATTATTATTATTATTATTAAGTTCCGGACTGTATGTTGTTTGGTATATATATATATAGTTCTCAGTACGTCTTTATTAGATCGATCGCTCTCTCTTTCTCTCTCTCTCTCTCTATATATATCTCTCTCTACACATGCACACACATGTTGGCTTGGAGGTTAAAACTATAAGCAGTTCCAGATGAACTAAAAAAATAAGGCACTTACTGCTAGGGTACATAGTCAGAGCCTTTGATAAAATTGTCATTTATTTTTCTTTGACCATACATCAAGTACGATTTTTAATTTGATTTAATTTCATAGTTGCAGATAATCTTAGTAATTTTCTGAGCTGAGGTCATGCATATATTATGCATGTATTATGTTTCAAGCCTAGCCTTGAAATGTTCTTTCTTGGTGATGATTTAAGCTATTAGGAAGAGAGGGAGCGGTGAGAATATGTTTAATAATTAGCTTGGAGTTGACAAATGGCTGGTGATTGTAGAAGATTCGTGGTTGATGCCTTCAAAAGGTTTTCGACTTGAAGAAAGTCCACATCAAAGGTAAGCAGCAGCAAGGATTTTACTACTCGAAAAATCAGCATCATAATGATGCCAGTATAGAATTGAATGTGTTGCTGAACTAAGATGAGTAAAAAAATGGTTTTATTAGTAAGGCTCTGGATTTAATTGTAATAAGACAACAACGCAAAAATAGAATAAGCATGCACGGAAAAGAAGAATAGATGATACCAGAAGCCCTTGACTTTGTGTGGATGGTTTAGGGAAAAGTAGGAGAGAGTATGACAATGCTCTACCGGACACCAAAGGACTATAGCTCTTGATAAGAAGTGGTTGATGATTGAGACGGAGAGATTGTATGAGTTACGGGTAGCAACATATTTAACAAGAGTTTGGTAGCCAATCAAAATATAAGACATAATTTGTGAAAGTGATAAACGAGGGTAAGGTAATTGTCTTAGCGAATGCCATTCCTTGATAAGAATATTTGGCATGAAAAGTTGATGAACTGTTCATAAAGGTGGTTGTGTACATCTATCTATCTATCTGTCTATCTATCTATCTATCTAGTTGTGCTGATGAAAGGGGGCTATTAAACGTGCTATGGCTCTCCAGAAGAAAGCATGTATAAAGACATTGTTTGTGGTTGCATACATGTTTGCTTGCTGCTGCATGTATGCGTATAATTCTGTCCTGAAGTATGAGCATTGGTCTGGAACAATCTGGGTGATATCTCATCTCACATACATGAGGACAGAGGAGTACCGTCATAAGCAAGCAAGATAAGATAAAGACCATCAGGGCCTGTCACGAGATAAACGGAAGGCCACCCCCACCCGAACAAAACAAGAGACTTGGGGGATTATATTAACGAGTTCAAACGGGCAGGCAAAGTGCGTCAGTACAGCTAGGCATGTTTAATCTGCACCCATTAGCTCAAATGCAGCTGTAACCAACCAAACTCTGGAGGAGGCTGTAGGGTAGATAAAAATATTGTTGCTAAGCCGAAGGCACGAGACTATCCAATGATAGGAGGGAGATGGTCATGCTCCTTTTTGTCTACAACACGCCGACATATTGGCACAAATCAAGGGCAGGGCCTTTGGCATTTAGCTGAGGCAACCAAGGCCTGCTGTAGACATAAACAAATGGGCATTGATTAGGGAGGAGGGGTTTCAGCCGAAGCCATGGATCTAAGGGAATTTGCTTGGGAAGTGCACATTACTGAAATATTTAGGAGCGTTCATGGGGGCATCCTCCCCTGGTCCCATTTATTGTTTATGGGTCCTTGAGGGCTCCTATGAGCTGGAATCCATGGGGAGTGTAGAATCCAAGCATATCAAGTTCAAATGCCATGTGTTTCTCAATACGCCAGGGGTAGGAGATTGGTGAGCTGGCCATTTTTCTAGCGGGAGGAGGCTTTGGAATTAGAGTGAGCTGATGGAGGGTTGTCCGCATTGATATGCGGCCATAGAACCTTGATCACAGCTGTTCAATCTTCGGTCGGACGGCTGTCGGGTGGAGACCTATGCCTAACGACCAACATGTATTATTATGTTCTCATTTTCAGATGTAGGTCTCTCTTTGCTTCTACTGTTGCATTTTTTTATTTTATTTTATTTATTTATTATTTTTTTAAATTTCTATGTACATCCAATAAAATAATAATAATAAAAAACAAATCTGTTTCTTTTTTTTTTTTTGGTCATAATAACATTGCTGCAGGCCCTTGCATAAAGGAACAGTGTTTTAA
This sequence comes from Metroxylon sagu, assembly GCA_017589505.3. Taxonomy (NCBI): domain Eukaryota; kingdom Viridiplantae; phylum Streptophyta; class Magnoliopsida; order Arecales; family Arecaceae; genus Metroxylon; species Metroxylon sagu. The sequence continues at coordinate 38,629 of JACVBY030000123.1, forward strand.
TTTTGAAAACTGAAAAATCCCTTTAGAAAGTTCCATCAACTGAGTGTGAAGTCTTAATAGCTGTATTATCTTCCTGAAATATCTTATAATATTAACATACTAGAAGTTTTGTGATCTAGAAAAGTGCAAGTTAAGGATAATCTCAGAAGTCAAAACCTGGGATGGCAGTGTGGTCTCATTTCTCCGAGGCCTTACTTCAATTATTGGCCATTTTTGAGTTGACTTACTGCTTTATAAAACGATGATGATACCTTTCTTTCTTTCTTTCTTTCTTTCTTTCTTTCTTTCTTTCTATTTTCCGCATAGAGAAATATTCGTATCAGATGCTAACTAACAAAGTTTAATATAATCTTCAAGTACATCTAGCTTAAACTTCATGTCTCCTTATCATGAATATATTGTAGCATGATATGAACAATTATGGAAGAAAGAAATAAAAAACTGAATCTGGTCTCCTGCATGATTGCTTGAAGATCCATATTATAAGCTAACCACCTTCATGCATGTAAAAGATTCCAAAGTACTATTTGTTTCTTTTGGGTCAATCTCAGCTATTGTGATAATGTTGGTGGCCATAAGAAAATCTTTTGTACTTCCACAAGAAACTTGGTTTAAGATGGCTAACAACCTTCTGTTTAAAAGAAAAGGACATTGCCGTTTAGATAAGCATGACTTTGAAAAACAGCTTCTCTTGGACCACCTCTGCATTGTATGAATATCATCACTTCAAGGACATTTTAGTTTGCACATATGGTTAGCCCTGTTCAAGCAATTTGACTTAAAATTACTTGATCTCAACTAGCATCCCAATATGCCACTCTAGCTGTAGAATTTGGCCTCTCTGTAGCGGAGAATTGAATTCTGATTGAAGGACCAACAAATTGCTTTCCTCTAGAGATGATCAACAAGTAAATGAGTGAGGTTCTTTCTCAATACATGAATGAGAGATGGGAAGGGAATAGGTTGTAGATTTGCCCCAAACAGGAGAATCGAGTCAAGGAATAAATAAAAGCCTCCTCTGGAGAAAGGACAGGACCGCTTGTTAAGACACCTCTCTCTTGCTTCCTACCAGCCCCTCTACACCTATTTTGAATTCCTAATGAGCTGCAATGCCTCAGCATTGGGAATGGAAGCTTCCTGTTGCTCTCATCATTGGAAGCTCTCTCTCTTTCTCTCTCTCTCTCTCTCTCTCTCTCTCTCATCTTTCCAGAGATGCATGCACAGAGCAGTCCTATAATGATGATTATATGGGTATTTACTACTATCTAGTCCACTCTTACTGTATGACATGCATACCATACAGTTGTTCCTTAAAGTATGGGAAAGAGTGCCTTTCCCTAGGATTTTTCGATTGCAAAGATCATTAGCAGATAACCCATGATTTTTACACTCCTTTTGAGATAATCATCGCGAGGATAAAGATCAAGCGGCCGAATATTGCAATTAAAGTGCACCTTGCATGTCGGTTGCCTATGGGTGGGGTGGTGGGGAGGGGGGAACCCCCATGCCTGGTTTTTTAAATGGGGCTTAGGAATATGTAGTTAAATTAGCCTATGAACTTGGTTAGGATTAAAACTATTTTATATTCAAAGGTAAAGGTAATTATACCATGGGATGGGTCACATGACTGCTCAGCATGCCCGTCTTATTTTATGCATGAGAAGTACACAACCAGTAGGATTGAGAAAGGACCCTCTCCACATGCTTTCATGGGGACCAGCAACACATGAGAAACACATGTAGAGCCCCCAAGGGAGGAGGGGGGCCCTAGGAGATCCCAAAAGGTTGCTTCCCAAAAAAAAAAAAAAAAAAAAGAAAGGAAAAGAAAAAAAAAAAATTCACTCTTTCCGCAGCTCCATAACATTTGAAAGACCCAGCACCCGTAAAGGAGAATGTGCAATGACACATGCATGCTGTGCTACTACAGCTTAACTGAGGCTCTCAAGGTGGTAAGAAAGGAAGCATGAAATTAGTATCTCCAGGAGCAACTGCTCCAGCCGCTGGCGATGGAAGCGCTTTCTTGCCTTTGTCACGAAAGAAGAAAGGAAACTGCCAATCATCTTTTCAAGGCCTCCCACCCCACCCCACCCTTCCCTTGTAACCTGTACTCACATGTATGTGGTTCACAAGAGGATCGATCATATGTCCCGATCCATAAATGTCCTCTTGATTAGTGTGAATAGATTGACCATTAGATCGGTCTACCTGGTGACCTCTGATTGAAAATAAATAAATAAATAAATAAATGCCCGGATCATCATCATCAGATAAGGAGGGAAAACAGACCTTAGCTTGTTTTAGAAATCCAAATGATCCCATCAAACTCGAACAAGAAACCATCAGGATGGCTCCACCGGAAAGTGTCAGTCATGCTTCGGAGCTATACTGTCATGCATACGGTGGCTTTGGTGCTTATACTGGATCCATACGGCCATCTATACAGTGCTTTTTGGTGCTTAGATTTAAGCCTGTGCAGGGGGTTAGTTTGACTACCGTACATGGTACCAAGAAGGACGGTGCGCAGCCACCACACAAATATATATATATATATATATATATAAAGAGAGAGAGAGAGAGAGAGGTGGGGCCCATCTCACAAGGACCAGGGTGACATACGCGGCCACAGTGCCGGCGGTCGGTCGGCAGGGAACGGCTTCCCCAGTGACAGCTAGCCTGAGGCTGAGGCAGGACATCCCATCCCAGGCTTCCCCCACTGCGGAGCCACACCCAATTATAACCCCCCAAAAATTTGTACACACCTTTCAGGCACTTCAACTGTTGGGACTGTCACCCAATAGTTCCAACCTTCTTTGTTAACAGCATTCACATTTATCCTTTATGCATTATAAGAGAGGGACCACAGAGAGAGAGAGAGAGAGAGAGAAAGAGAGGGAGAGTAATTAGACTGGTTTTTTGAGCTTTTGAAAGGTAAACCATTTCTATTAAAAAAGTATGGAACAATACATACACTAGAGCGTGTGAGAGAGAGAGAGGGGTTGTCTGCCGATTGAAATAGAGACTAGAACGGTGACACTGGGGTCAAAAGGGGGGCATTTTAGACAATTAGCCGGCATCTTTTTACACGGACGGTGGAGAAAGGAAGGTAATTAGAGAGGGGAGGGAGGGAGGCAGGCGGACATGTTAGTAGTGGCTGTCTCGTTCTGCATTGCATCGCAGGACACAACAGTACAGCAGATGAGGCAGGGGAGGGGGAGGGTGTATTTTAGTCGTTTGGATATAACCCAAAAGAAAAAGAAAAAAAAAAAAAATTTATCCAATGATGGGTGATCCGTCATCATGATACTCGGTCGCCCCGCACTGTGCTGCTGCCGATGCTTGTGGACGGGAGAAGGAAACCAAAAAAAAAAACCACGGACGGACAGTTACAAGTAGGGATGATGCGAATCGGACGGCGGTGGCGATGATGGCGAGGCGAGGGATCGGAAGAGGATGGGTGCACCGTACTGGGGGTAGAGGAGCATGAGGACGGTGGGGGCGTGCACGTAGGAGGGGGAGAGCCGGAAGGCGAAGCGCTGCAGGATGATGGCCACCGTCAGCTTGGCCTCTAGGAGGGCCAAGTTCTGGCCGATGCACATGCGGGCCCCCAGCCCGAAGGGGATGAAGGCCGTCGGATGTCGGGCCGCCCGGGCCGGCCCCTCCGCGAACCGGCCTGGGTTGAACTGGGCCGCGTCCGCCCCCCACAGCTTCGCGTCGTGATGGACGGCCATGATTGGGACGAGCAGCTCGGTGCCTCGCGGGATCCGGTATCCCCCAAGCTCTACGTCCGCCTTCGCCCTCCTTATCGTTGCCACAGCCGGCGGGTACAGCCGTAAAGTCTCGTTAAGGATCATCCCCAGCTGTGCAATAATAATATCATTTGATTTTTTAGGATCCATGTTACTCTTTGGGAGGGAAAAAATAAATTAAATAAACAATAACAATTAATGATTTTTTTTTTCTTTTTCTTTTTTTTTTTTTTTTTTTTAAAAAAAAAAGTACCGGTAGTTACCGTCTTGAGCTTGGTGAGGTGGTCGCGAGTGGGGATGTCACGTGAACCGCACACCTCGAGGACCTCCCGGCGCGCCCGCTCCTGCCACTCCGGGTGCATGGCGAGGAGCACCGTCGTCCACGTCAGCAGGTTGGAGGTGGTCTGCTTCCCCGCGAAGAAGAAGGTCTTGCACTCCTCCACGATGTCCTGCACCGTGATCGTCGATGTGATCGTCATCGGCCGGCGGCGGTCGGAGGAGGTGGATGGTGATTTTTTGGTGCTGGCATTGATCATGAGCCCCAGAAGATCCTTGGCGCTCCCGTCCGGTTTCTCCTCGTTGGGGCTCTCCTTTCGCCGGCCGATCAACGCCACCAGATTTTTCTTGATCTCCTTGTCTAATTTCCACGAGCTCGTGTTCTTCTTCGTCGGCAGAAATCTATATCAATTCAAGAACAGAACGATCACCAAATTAATCCTACAATCAGGATTTCGGGGTGCGTGCTCGCTTGGATTAGGACTAGGACTAGTACTAGGACTAGGACATACCTATAGCCGGGAATGAAGACCTTGCGGAAGGCCTCGGCCGCAAACACCATCTGCTGCGTCTGTAGTTTGAACACGGCCTTGCCGTCTTCGTAGCTCCTCCCGAATGCGGTCCGGGTGATGGCATCCTCCGTGACGGTCTGGAACCACTCGGAGACGTCGATCTCGACCTCCTCGCCGGAGGGGGACATGGTGGACCACTTCTCCACCATGTCCAGCACCGTCTTCCCGATGAGCGGGATCAAGAGCTGATGATTAGATGCGAATCGGGAATAATGCACGATTAGTTGAGACGAAATCGGAAAAAAAATTAAAAAATTAAAAAATTAAAAAAAAATTAAAAATAAAAATAAAAATTAATTTTGGATGGGAATTGAAGCGAAATCGGGGTTGGTTCCAACCTGGAGATTGTCCATGCGGAAGGTCGGGGTGAGGACCTTCCTGTGGTGAGCCCACTTCTCTCCTCTGAGGCTGACGAGGCCGTCGCCTTCGAGCTGGCGGACCAGAGGGTGGGACTCGTAGCGCTCGAACAAGTCGGCCCGCGACACGAAGATCTCGCGGATGAGGTCAGGGTCGGCAACGGTGAGGCGGGCGGTGGGCCCGAACCATAGGAGGAATGTGGAACCTGTAAAAGAGGAGGCATGGACACCACATCAGCACCAGCACCAGCACCAGCAGCACCACCACCACCGTCTTGTGAAAGGGATTGAATTGAGAGCAGAATGAATGTAGCCAATGCCGGGGTTATTGAGATGTGTAAGAGGATAAAAAGAAAAGGAAGGGGGGGGGGGGGGAAAGGAAAGGCACTTATGGTGGAGAGCAGCAAATGGACCGCAGCTACCCCCCAAGGTTACAAGAAGGGGACAAGGAAAATGAGAGAAAACAACTGCAAACAACTCCCAGAACTTGAGAACTACAGGACCAACTGTAAAAGGAGCTTAAAAGAGACACAGATAGTCTCTGAGTGGATAGGGGAAAAACCCAAGGTTGTACAGCAGTGAAGCCCATATGGCCATAGGCTACAGTACAGAGCAGATGACACAGAGAGAAAGAGAAAGAGAAAGAGAAAGAGAAAGAGAGAGAGAGAGAGAAAGAGAGAGAGATTCAAGGGATCAAATGCAAAGGGAAAAGGGAAAAAAACAAGAGGAAATGGGTCATACAAGTGATACAGTACAAATTGAAAAGCAGAAAGTAAGGCGAAATCTAGGTACACAATAAAAGAAGAGGAATATACATACCAAAAAGGATTGGGAGGGCCAAAAAAATAAAAACATAATTAAAAGAAGAAAAAAAAAGAAAAAAGAAAAAAAAAAAGAAAATTTCCGGACACCATGATTTAAAATCAACATCTAAGCTAACTATAATTCAATGTTCATAGCATTAGAGAAACAGGTAAATCCGAAACGAATTAACTCCACAACCAGAACGAACGAGAAAAGGCTGACAGCAATCGAAGGATCGAAGGCCAGAAAATAAAATCAATAAAGATGGAAATAGAGGTGGGGGGGGGGAAAATAAAAAAATAAAAAAAAATAAAGGACGGGATACGAGTTGCCACCCACAAGCACAGAGCCTCAAGAAAGGCCAATCTCATTAGAGCACCGTTCACCGCACTTAAGAGTTTGAGAACCCTTCTAAGATTCAGCTTTAGGGAGAGAAACACAAGCAAAGCAAAGGAAAGTAGTCCCCAGAAAAAACCAATTATGAGAAAAGCCAAAACAAAACAAAACAAGGCCAAAGACACCTCTAACACCAAAACCAACAACAACACCGCCTGCTGCCCCTTCAAGCATCAAAGTACACTAGGAATAAAGACCAAAGAGCCCCAAGCAAAAGAACAGAGAGAGAGAGAGAGAGAAAGAGAGGTGGGAGGGATGGGGGCGGTATGGTACCGTAGATCTTCTTCCAATGGTGGTAGAAGGAGAGGACTCGAGGGAGGATGTTGTGGGAGTTCTGGGGCATCATTGGCTTGGAAGAGGCCTCCAGCATCAAACCAACCATTTCTCTGACGCATCCAATGAAAAAACGGTAAGGGGGACCCCTTATGCCTTGCTTCGAGAAGTGCTCCTCTAACCTCTTAGGCCTCCACCAAAGGAAATCCAACACCTTGAGTACCATGACCATGCACACAGCCAAGCCACCGAGAGGCAAAAACCACTTCCAACACCACCCTACCATCTCCCCCATCCCTCCTCTCTTCCTCTTCTGTTTTTCCTCTCCTTTGTTTCTTTGTAGCCCCTCTTACTACTAGAGATGTCAGGCACTCTTCTCTCTCTCTCTCTCTCCCTCCCTCCCTCCCTTGTGGTTTGCTTCTCTTTGTAGCAATATATATGGCGTGGGTACGAGTATATAAAGAGTTGGAGAAAGAGAGGAATAGGTGCGGATTTGGAGAGAGAGAGAGAGAGAGAGAGAGAGAGAGAGAGAGGGGGGGGGGGGGGTTTGAAGAGCGATAGGGGTGTGGGGTTTTTATAGGAGAGGGAGGGGGCGTAGCAAGGCCGGCGCCGTTGGGGCCGCCGTTGGAGTTACAGGGGTCAACGAAAGGGGCAATTTTTTTGTTTAATGACCAAAGTGGCCTTTGATTTGTGGTATGGACGGGATTTTATCGTTGGGTCCGTAGTTGCATTTGGTTTGGTTGTTTGGGTGTTTGATGACAGGTGCGGAGAGAGAGAGAGAGAGAGAGAGAGAGAGAGAGAGCGAGAGAGCGAGATAGAGAGAGGCTTTTGGATTTTTATTTTAGTTTCTTCTGGAGGGGGAAAAGGGAGGGGGCCTCCACAAGAGACGAGGCATTTAAAGAGAAATTAGAAGTAGTGCAACAGAAGAAGAATAAGACTGCCACTTGTTATGATTGTGTTCTGAATACCAGGCCCATTATGAGAGGCGTCGCTCTCTCGCAAATGGTCGCATTTATTTCCTTTCTTTTTTTTTTTTTTTTCCCCTCCTTTTCTTTCCGTTATATTAAATTATGAAATCGAGGGCAGTACTTTCTCTTCTTCTTCTTCTTCTTCTTCTTCTTCTTTTTCTTTTTTTTTTTTCTATTTTTATTTTTGCTGGCAGCACTATGATTGATATATATATATATATATATATAATACATGTCAGACACATCGCCATTTATGCTTTGTTTTACATCTGTTCGTAAATCGCTTTGTAAACCTCAAGCTTTCTTGCATTTAAATGGCCGCTGCCCAGGTATGACTTTGAAATGAGGAACGGTTGAAGGTGGAGGAAATATTCTAGCGGAAAATTTTTAGTACCTTTCATTACCTTAACGGCGGACGATTTGAAGAAACCACCTTAAATTACCATGAAAAATTAGTGCTCTCATAGAATTGACACAAAGTAGACTCCATGTCATAGAATTTAACCTCACAGGATTGGCAGCTGTTCGTTTATACAACTTTGCTGCTGTTGTTGCAGACATACCGCTGGACTTTTACCAACTCGTATCATCAATAATCAATATTTCTAACAATGAGAAGTAATTTAGGCTCCGCTTTATTTGAATAAGGATGAGTTTCATGAGAAAATTGGATAATTTTTGTTTCATAAGAAAATTAGATAATTTTTTTATCGACTAACTTAATCATGTTCTCGTACAATTAATCGCTGATTTTTCTAATAATTAGAAGCAATTTAGGTTCTATTTTTTGAATAATGAGTTTTATAAGAACTTTGGATAATTTTTCTACCAGCCAACTTAATCATATTCTCTTCCCTGATCAAAAGAATTACATGAGTAAATTAAATTCTTATAAACATCATCTAGTTATGAAATGAGAAGAAAGACTTGTCTATCAAGAAGATGGTAAGTTGGTTTCTTATCAATTAGATAAAATATTTATTTTTTTATTTCTAAAATATATTTGTCTTTTTTTCATAATTTTTACTTATTTTCTTTATTTATAACAAATTCTAACCTAAGCAGCACCACTATAACATCCATCGAAATTTTGATCGAAAGATCGGCGAGTAACGATAAGTCTAATAGATTTTTTTCTTTCTTTATCTTTTTTATCAATTTTTTTCTCTTTTTTTTCTCTTGACTTTAATTTTTTTTTCTCTTAATGCGGTTTTTTTATTATGTTTGATAAACAATAAAATTAAATAGATAGTCTCCACCTTTGATGCGTAGTTTCAAGCATCACCCTATATTTAACCTCCGTCTTGATCAATTTTTTATATCATTATTTTTTTTCTTTTTTCTTCTCTTGATCTTATGTTTTTTTTCTTTCATGGCAATCTTTGATTACATTTGATGAAGAAAGAGTTGAGAGGATGACCTCTGACTGCCCTTTGACACTGTTCTCAAAATATGCATGAATAAATGTTACGCGGTCTTAGACTTTACCCATCAAGTGACCTCCATCCATCCTCTGGTGCCACCCTTAAGAAGTGTACAACCTTTTCTTACATGGTTTCAGGGATGCCCTTCGACACACCCTACTCAGTAGCAAGAGTCCTTTTTCCTTTTTTTCGGCCTCGTCTTTCTTCAAACAAAGATTTGAAACCCTATCTTTGCTTTGATGCGATCCAACTTAAATAAGTTTTTATTTCGACAATTTTAGCTATAATTTTAATTGTTCTAACTAGTTAAACATCAAAATTTTTTTCTATTGAATTTAAGCTTAATCATCATTATGCAAAGTTTGGAAGCATAAAGAATACAATAGAAAAAATAAATAGATTTTAGCAATTTATTAGGCAAAGTTATCATGCAAAAAAAAAATATTGGTATAGATATCTAAGTCACTTTTTTATGCATAAAAGAATATTTAGGTGATACTTATTTGAAAAAATATAGATTTTCATGTAATTTTGATGCCCTCTCTAAAAAAATAAGCCCTTAATGTAATCTAGATTAAATTTTGGCTTTCTTAAAATCTCCTCTTTTATGTGTCAAAAGATGATTAGGCAAATAATTATAATATACCTTGATGTTAGTTTGTGTAATTTAATGATCCATAACAAACATAAAAAATTTTGGTCCATCAAGGCCTGCAAATCAAAAGGTGCTCAAGTGTAATTTAATATAAGAAATTTGAATCCAATCTTATCTTTACTTTGATATTAAAGTAGGCTTTTATCCGCTCTACTTTAGAAGAAAGCTGTGCGCGCGCGTAAAGTGTGTGTGTGTTTTGGTAAGAAATATATGGCCTTTTTTTTTCTTTTTTTTCCGGATGTTTGTATCATCCTTATGAATTCAAATGAAAAGAGATAGTATTATGATAATGAATCGAGTACAAAATTTTCAGCACACCATTGCTATTGCCAATTAATCCAAACTTTGCTACAATAGCATTGGACCAAATAGCATTCATCTGAGTTTGTTTCCATATTTAAATATATATAGATTTGAACACAAATTTCAGCATTTGATACATTCATATATACATGCATACACATTTGATTTTGTTTACAATCTTATTTAATATTATGTAATTTGATTTTTCTTCTATACATTATTATATTTGATTTTATGGATCATAAAATTTAGCTACCAGATTTATATTTATATTTGTACTAGTACTATCAACATCTATATATACTCATCCATTTAAAATAAAAATGAATATAAAGTTTTAGCTTATGATTAGTATATGTATTCATGTATGTACCAATATATATATATAATTGCCTGATGACATCAAATAATTAGAAAAATATTAGAATAATTATGGTAATGATACAAATAACATTATCTATATTTGTCAGCTAAAAATAAATGTGAACATAGATATACAAAGTAGTGATAACTAAACTCTATCCATTCCTTCTTCAACCCTAGTTTAAACTAATGAAATTTAGCTTTAATTCGAAATTATTAAAAAAAAATTATTTCTTCGTTTGGTATGGTTATTGGTTACTAACATTGCAAAAGGTGCCTCTAAAGTCCTTCGATTGTGACGTATGAAAAATAGTGGCATGTAACATTTAGAAAATCAGCTGATTTAAGTTAAATCGGTGGGGTTGAGAAGTCAAGACCATGAGGTTAGACAATGTAGCTAATGAACAAGGGAAACAAGCCAAAGAATAAGACCTTATTTGGGAAATGAGAAGATTATTTCTAAAAGGTGATTTTCTAGTATACCTCTTAAGTAGTAGATTCCTAGGAAGTAAATTATTAAGATTATGTTTAATTGACTATGAAAAAAAAAAAAAAAAGTCCAGGTAACACACTTTTCTGACAGCTCCATGTATGGTTGGTCACTAACACCACCCTAGATTAGCTTGTTGGGATCTCTATGATGCTCAACCCAGACTGGAATTATGTCCTTGCCTATTTGTAGTTTGATGCGTTGAAAATTTTACTTCAAGATGTAAGTTTACACCCTTGGACGGCTCTTTCTTTTTTTTTTTTTTAAAAAAAAAATCCCAATTGTGCTGATTGATGGTCTCAAGAACGGTATTCTGTTAGTATATGAGACTTGGAGGCAATGAGATAATAAAAAAAAATATGTGACGAGGTCATACATTCCGTGCACCGATGGACCCTTTTTTTTTATTTTTGGTGGTCATTTTGCAGCTTCCCCGAAATAACATGCACCATTGGAATAAACAGAGGAGAGTGCGTGAGACACAAGGAGTTATATTATATGCTGTATGGTGTAGCTAGCGTGGATGTACACAGCTAAATATATCTAAGTCTTTCAACTAAAATGGTTCTCTCTTCAAATTTGAGAAGCAACATAGTAGAGTCTTAGTCTTAGGCATGGTAATAAGTGGCCATAAATGAATAGACTAAGACCTAATAATAATAATAATAATAATAATAATAACAAGAGAAGAGAACAGAATAGAGAAGGAGAAGGGTAAAGTAGAGAGAGAGAGAGAGAGGAGGAGGAGGAGGCATGTGTGTGTGTGTGTGTGTGTGTGTGTGTGTGTGTGTGTGTGTGTGGGAGGGAGAGGGGGCACAAAGAGGGGGTTGATGTTTTGGAAGGATGCACATAAATCAGGGCACATGGGAAAAACACTCTCTATCTGGGAGGCGCTTTCTCCGCTACCAGCGGGCCGATATGCCGCCCCCAAGGACACCTCGACCCCCCTTTGCTGTGGGGCCCATCCGGGGTTGGCCCACCCCTCGTAGGGGAGATGGCACACCTTCCCCCAACCCAATGTCCTAATGGAACCAAGACAGCCCGGGGCCATGTGCTCCCATGGGTCGCGCAACCACAACCCCAATGCTCGGGTTTGGGGTCCGGCTTCACCTTGGGACTCAGGACTCACCACTACACTAACCCCTCTCTCTCTCTCTCCCCCCCCCCTCTGTGATGACTTACTTTCTTTCTTCTTCTTTTTTTATTTTTTTTATTTTTTGAGAAGGTTGTTTTTGTTCATTTAGAATATATATGCTCTCTGTTTTTTCAAACAAAAAAATTTGACTCATATGAATGATCGTGACTACAAGCACAAAATAATGAAACTTCTCTATGACACTTGAGGAGGGGATTATAGTTGAACCTTTTCAGGAAATATTACTATAGGAAGAGCCTCTGTGTTGTCATTAAGTCTCTGCACTGTAAACTTTCTTTGTCTCGGTCATCAGAAAAAGGGGTATGCGTGCTTCCACAGTGAGAAAGAGTTTAGTTTAGGCACATGAAATCAAGAAACTAATACATGAACCATATTGTACTGCTGATTGTTAGGCAAAATGCTTTCCTTTTCTTTTTATTATTTTTAAGTTAAGGTTAGCTTGAGATTTGGTCTCATGTCTTAATCTTGGGACCAGCCACTATAAATGTGACTTTGATTTTTCAGTGTCTCTGATTAAGGGCATAAGATATAACATCATTGTCAAGATGGGAAACTTATTTGATAGTCCCGACCATCAAAACTATAATATAATAACAAGAACGTTCTCTCATCCATCTAATCAAAAGCAGGGCGTAGAACATGGCCGGTTACCTAAACTGAAATCGCTCGCTGTTCTGACCACAAAGAACAAGTGCTATAAAATTTGGGCAAGATAAAAAACATTAACCATCTAAAACCTTCCAATGCTTTGCTCTCATGTCCTTCTTACAGGGATCACCATATTAAACAGATATTTTCCTAACTCTGTTTTCAGGAAGAAAAGAAATTACAACATGAGAAACGATCTACAGTTTTCTTTGATCCATGTAATATAATAGCTGATGATGATGGCCTGTTAAGAGTTGCCCAAATTTGGAGACAAACAGCGCTGTCGCTGTACATCAACTCCTCTCTGACATTCAACATGTCTACAATGCCAAACTTTAAATAACAATTCTCTGCATCCGTCCTTAAGGCAGTCCACATAAAGAAGTTGGGTATTATATCAACTAATGCGCAAAATGTGTCATTATAGATATCGTATCCATTTGTAGGTCGGCATTTGCTATAACTACCCACTGTTCCGAAGCTTATATTGGACTGAGTCAAAATATTATCACAATACGGATGGTAGGTGTAACAGACTCCCACACACCTCATCTAACATTCCACACCTCAATATTTTAGAGGCCAAGTCCCCTGCCGCCCACCCCAATTTCCAAATCATCCATCCTTCAACGTCATGGTTGAGTCGTATCACCTTCTTGTTATCCTTTGTTGACGGCCTCTATTTTGAATTTTCAAAGTAAACATTTCATCAGTTGACTTTCCAACAAACTTTTGGATGAAGTGGAATATTTATCTTTAAGCAATGCGATATCAAACAAGATTTGAGGTCGTCATGTTTTGTTCTCCATGGAAATTCAGAGGAGAGCCTTAACTCTTTGGCAGCTGACGCTTTCATTCCTAATGTGTACTAATTAGGGGTTAATGCGATGTTGTGACAAATTTTCAACCCGCAAGCTATGGTATCCCTGTTCATGAAAGCTCTGTGCTTTGACAAGGTGAGAGAGAGAGAGAGAGAGAGAGAGAGAGACCTAAATGGGTTTACTTGAAGATGGGAGCAGGCATTGACTGAATAAAGGTTGGGGATCATCATTATATTATCCCCATGTCACAACTCATTCATTAGTTTGGATCCTAATGTCCGTCTACTCTTGGTGGCTGACTTTACAAGGTCGAGATGATGTTCTAGATGAAGGTATGGTTTTATTTTACTGCCTAATTACTCATGGTTTTATATCTCGATGTCAATGTAAACATCGACCGGATCTTCAAAATCAACAATTCAACACTTTTTGTCATGATCCAGATAACTTTGAATGCATGCAAACAAGCACTTGATTTTTCTCTTGGCCTTCCAAGCCGACAAATTACTGCTCAACTTATGACCACCGAGTACGCGTCGGAATGAAATTCTAAAAAAGTTATGGTCCCAGCAATCTGACATTTAAAAGACTAAGAGGGGGACCATTGAAGAATGCGTAGGAATGAAATTCTCAATGGATGTAGCAGTCCTGGCAATCTGGGATCCTGGAAGGGAGGGATTAGAGATAGATCTACTGTTTCACTATGCGTGCTAGTCCAAGCCTTCTATCACTGCACCTAGCAATAATCCCTGTAGAACGGTTTTTCTCATAAAAATTTCAAAATGATTTTGATCTTTTTTCCATCTTCTTCAAGTGTTGGTGTTGAATGACATGGACTAATCATGCAGTAGATGACGAGAGTTCATCAAAATGTTGTGTTTAAGAATACAAAGCCGGCTGCCGACCTTGTTATTGCCTTGAGAACAGTATAAAGGTGGTTCAGACAACAGGAGGGATTGCGCATGCTTGAATTCTAGTAATCTCTGAAGGGCCTTCATAGGATGCTGATAACCTATATGCATGCTAGGCTCTCAGCATTCCAAACAACTCTACTCAGGGGCCCAGTGCTGGCCTTTTCACATGATGTCATTGAGTTGCTATGATACATCATCTACAGCCATCAATAAGATTTGGAAATTGACATCTATTGACTATACGTTGTACCACTAGGGATATGTCAAATCTCCTGGTTCTGCATTGCGTTTAAGTAACAATGTGGTCGCTAACCTACTAGCTTTGTGCAAATGAGATTTAAGGGATAGCAAATAAATTTAATATTGGAGGAGATAGTTTGTTTTTTATGATTGCCAATTTTTTAGAGAGGGTTGCTTACTTGTTCACCCTTTCCCTTTTCTTGGTTTCTTCTGAGGTTGTTATACCGTAATGGATATCGCAATGAGTTTTGTCCTGGCATGGCAGGTCCGGGTTTATCTTTTTGGAGGAGACTCAGTGCTGAAATGGGGGTGATGGAAAGAGAAATCGAATACTACTCGTTGCTTGCTTGCAAGTGGACATATATACATGCAACCATCATCACTTCATAAAAGCGGGAAGACTTGGGAAGTTGGCCAAGAAATTTCCAACAAGGAAGCAGCCCAAGAAGAAACCGTCCAGTTGTGCTCCTTTTCTCCATTTCTTCTTCTTCTCTCTCTCTCTCTTTTTTTTTTTTTTTTTTTTTTTTTTTGGAGGGGTTTTTGGTGTAACAGTTATGCTCCTCTTCTTAAAACATTATTTTGTTGTCTCATTTCTTTTCATCTCAATGAGTGACGTCGATAAAGCTGCCAACAGTGGCAGTTTTGGAGGCGAGGATGCTTGTTGCTTTCCGGAAAATTGGAGCCATGTCTGAATCTGATGGTGCTCGTTTCAGACTTTGAAGTTATTTAATAAAATTCCCCATTCTGAATTATAACAAAATCCCAGTCCTAGGTGTGTGTGTGTGTGTTTTTTTTTTTTTTTTTTTTTGAAGTAGAAAAAGATTAACAGTTTGGTTCTTAAAATACATAGCGTAAACTATGCATATTATTAAGTTTTTTGAGCAAAAAGAAATATAAATGAAGATAAAATAATCAGAACTATTTGCAATTTTTACATGATTGGACACCGCAAGGATGGCATAGAAAGTTTTCAGTATATGAAAAAGTACAAGTACGGCGAAAAAGCCAACACAAAGCCACACAAATACCCAAGAAAAAGATGATGCTCTTGAAACCCTCTTCTCTCTCCTCTTCTTTTTCCTGCCTCTAAAAGCTAGGCACCATTATGTCCATGTATCTGAATAGTGACCAAATGCGCAGTAATAGTGTCTCTGATGACTGAACCATATGACATTCACCAGAAACAGCGAGAAATGATATAATTAGATGGGAAAAAAAAAAAAAAATTAATAGTAAAATAGATTAACAAGGAATTATGCTGCTAGACTGAAAGAAAGATGACAGAACAAGCTATTGAATATGCTGAGAGAAAAGACAATCAAGATGTTACCTACCAGATCCATATCCATAACCTTGCTGACAGATTCAGAAGTATGGTCGGAATTCTTTTATGTTATCCGCCAGGGGATCATACGGTGGTTGCAGGCTAGCCATCATGCATGGATGGTAGACCATATAATGTTTCACCAAAGAAAATATATGCATAGCCAAAAATAATTCTTGATGTGATGTTTTTTATTTATGCACATGTAATTTCTCAGGTGCTGATTGCTTACGTACATACATATATATATATATATAATTTTTCATTAGCCATCAATAATAGACAATCAAAACTCAGAAATCCCTTTCAGGTTCCTAAAATTTCATGTCAACTGGCATCCTAAATTTTGTTATAACTTTAATCATGTTATAATCATTTAATCAAAATCTAGTGATGATGCAAATCATATTGCTTGCAAACATTTTGCTACATCTTTGCTGGAAGATATCATCTAGAATTTATTATTTAATATTTGACATGACTTTAGTGCAAGTAATTTTAAAGTTATTTAATTAAAAATCAAGCATACAAAAGTAAGATAAAGAGAGAAAATTAGAAGAATATTTAGTAGCTTCTTGCTTTTATTGCCACTAAAGACTCTTCCTTCACAATTGAAGGCCGTATTAAACAATTGCATGACTATTTCTTTAAATGCTTTGTGAATGTACAAAATCTATTATTAAAAAAAAAAAAAGAAGCAACAACATATATTCAATAATTAAGATATTATATTTATAAGTGCTGGATCCCATATAAAGCCAAGGACAACTGAGTACCCTTATAAAGTTTGAAAAGAATAAGAAAAATAACTTCTTAATCCTCACGTATGCTGGATTGACGCATTCCCTTGGGATTACTTCTGCAAGATTTTAAATCTATCTTATAATGATTTAAAATAAAAATAAAAATTAAACCAAGCTATCACGTCGCTTTTGATCTGTTAGAAAAAAATAGTTTCAATAATTTTTTGATGCCTAACCATGGTCCAGTCGGACAAAAGGACGATGTGAAGGATAGTTATTGCGCGCATTAGATTCGGAGTTTCTCATGGGACAAAGCCTAAAACTTTTGGAAGGTATAGGGTGGGTTCGTAACGGGTCTGAATTTTGGGACCTGCTTGGGTTTCTGTCCCCATCAACACATCTATCAATATACTTACGTATCGTTAGGATGCTTTTAAAAAAAAAAAAAATCATCATTGAAAAGAAAAAAAAAAAAAATGAGGAAAAGAAAAGAAAAGAGAATTTAAAAATTAGTGTGTTTGATAATTCTACCAGCAGAGAACGGCCACCATGGTGATCGTTTTAGAGGCTCGAGGCAGAAGCCCCTAAATCCGTCCGTATATTATTCGCTACTATTTGGCCGATAAAGAGCGCTACTGTTCCGTTGCACTGTGGCTTCCACTGTATGACAATCATTTTAATTGCTATATCAGGTAAAAAAGAATGTCACCCACCGGGGCCTTTCGGCACAGCTGCAGCAGCGAGAGAAGAGAATATTCTTTGGATCTTTGCCTTTCTCCTCCCCTCTTCGTCGTAATCAATATAAAAATAAAATAAAGAATAAAGAATTTATATATATATATATATATATATTATATATGTTCCCCAAAGCGACCCGTGGACCGTACCGAGCGTGACCGATGATCCCTTGCCGCCGTCCCAATCCGTGATCGCAGATGTACCGATAATGCAAACAAGGCGGGGAGATCGGACGGCTGAGAAGGTCGCAGGGAATTCGTATGGTCAGGGGGAGCAGTGGAACAGAGAGAGGGGGAGCCAGCGAAGGCTCCGGCGATTGAATTACGTCCACGCAAAAGCATGGTGTGACGCGTCGTAGTGCGGCTGGCGGTGGGCCAGGATGGCATTATCAAATCATTGCTGGCCGCGTGGCATCCAATCATTTACCCTTTACGCTTTATATCTCCCGTCCGCACACCTAAAACGGCCCGCCATACTATCTCTCTCTCTCTCTCTCTCTCTCTCTCTCTGTCCTATCAACTCAGACAGGGGCCGGCTGTCACCCCCCGCCGCCCATTTGTCCTCTTCTCACGGTGACCCGAATGTCCCCCACCCCCACCCCACCACCTTTCCACAGTTTTTCTTTTTCTTTTTTTTCTTTTTCCTTTTTTTTTATGTGGGACTACAGTTTTTACCAATATTATATTTTAAGGATTTCTTGTCCGCATTTGCAAACTGATACAAATCAAAATTATTTTTGCTTCCAGCAAGCATCTTGAATAAGAGTTCTTACACCTTAAACAACAGGTTAATTTTCCTGTTAGTTAGAATTATATTGCCGACCATTTAAAAACCAAAATTATTTATCATTCTATTATTCTTTTCAAAGGTATAATGGCCATTTTGAGATTCTTTTGGATCCAAGTGTATTCCATGTCTTCACGTAAATTCTTTCACTTTCACTCCTCTTCGCTTCTTCTTTGCTTATCTCTTTTCCTAAGCATTACTATGCGCTGATCAAGAGATTAAATCGGATACTTGATTATAAAGTAATTATTTGATTTTTTTTTCCTTTAATTTTTTTCCTTAATCTTTCATGACAAAAAAAGCAAACCACTAGAGAAACAAAGCTATATAACTTATGTTAAATGCTTAAAACAATAGAAATAAAAAAATAAACAAACTCAAATACCTATCAAAAGGACACTATAAAGATATGAAAGGAAAAGAAAGAATATCTATCAAAGAATGCTGCAAAAATATGAAAGAGAAAGAGAGAAAATATTTCATCGTAAAATAATATCAAGGCATGGCAACCTATTACCTAAGCTTAGTTGCTTGCTTACTTCCTAGTTTCTATTTTGTCAACTTTCGTAATAAAAAATCTAAATGGATAGATAAACAAAGTTAAACATCATCAAGAAGGTGAAAGATGATATAGATCCATCAAAAATTATATTGAAATAAGACTAAAAGATGAATCTATATCGTTCAATATTACAAGACTTTGATAAAACTTTCAAGCCATTGGTGTTCCATACAGGGAAAGAATAGAAGACGACATTTGTCTCATAGGTATCAAATAAGTTTTAAAATTTTGAATGTTAAGCCAACTTGTAACTTCAGTAGTTGTCAAGTATATATCAATCAAAATGATCACACCACCATCATTAGTATAAATAGAATTTTGGCATAAATCAATTTTAACATATCCAACATTAAGTTAATTTTTTAATGCATCTTAAATCATGCTAATCAAAGGATGGCACAAAGCTATAGGTAGAAAGCTAAAGTTGTACTAGTGCAATCAGAGACCGTTCATTATTCATCCTAAAGGAATGGATAGTGATAAGACCATCATTGGTTGAGTTTTGATAGTAGAAACCCTATTGTGAGCTATTTTCGGAGTCCAAGTTGACTGAGGTGTATTTTGGCAATGGCAAGCATGTTGTTCATCTCCAATCGATTCTAATTAATTTACTACCAATTGATTTTTAGCATCCTAATTGCCCTTAAGATGAAAATTTTGTTTCTAGAAATATCCTTTTTGCAATTTCTTTTGAGTTTTAGTGAAGTTTTAAAGCATTTCATGATTTCTTTACCGTTAGAGCCTTAGAACACTATAAATACTCCTTTTGTTTCCTTCCTTTTAATCATGTTAGGTCATGAATATTATTGAATTTTAAAACTTTGTTTGGATATTTTCTTTAGTAATAAAATTTTATTTTTTTATACCATGCTTTTGTGGCAATTTTCATTTCAACTTAAAGGAACTCTTTTTCTAATGCGACTTTTGAAGGATCTACAAGGAGCTAGTGTGATATCAGATGTGCTAGTAGCTACATAAGAAGCTCTAAGAATATAGGTGATGCATTACAAGGCATAAAACAGAAGAAGAAAAATTTTTAATCTGATAAGAATTGATCTTCTACTAAATCTTTTTTATATCGATTTAGTCTCTAAAATTTCAGTTCTTATTATGGTTGAGCATCTGTTTACCTAAAAAAATATCAAGAAGATATCTTTTCGCCTCGTGCCTTCATTTGCATTGTGTAATTTCATATTCTCAATGAAATGTTTAACATACTGATTGCTTTTATTTATTTATTTTGAAAGAAAAAAAAATGGTTAAAGACTATTATTGTTACATCCAGTAATTCTAAGCTTGCTTAAATCTGCTGGTTCTTTTTGTCTTTAAGGGCCTTTTTGGAAGATGTCCATTCAACAGAAGTCGAGATGACATAAATTAGCGTTGAGAAAGAATTCACCACACAGTCTCTACCAGATCGGTCCAATTTCTTCCATCAGCGTCCTTCCTGTTCTTGTCACCCTGCTTTCCAGCAGTCCCTAATGGCATAATTAAATGAAACTTTTGAGATCGTAGTGCGGCAAGCTGGCCACATCCTACGCACTTGTATTTTTCGATGATATTACAATAGAATAGGGGCAATCTTGGAAAGAGAATGACAGTTGTTAGGGGAGGGAGCAAGGAGTACAAAGATAACAACCTCTGCAGCACCCGGATAATATTGTTCCAAAAGCAACAACCTCTGTACCACCACCATCACCACCACCACTTATTTTCTCTCACTCACTTACATCGAGGCGTGCTGCTCTTTTACCCACCCCTTTTCCAAGACAAGAACCTCTCTCTCTCGCTCTCTTTACTTGAAAAAAAAAAACAAAAAAACAAAAAAACGAAAACAAAAGAGGCAAAAGGAGAGATTATAAAAAAGGTTTGAGATCACGATTTTTCGAGTACTAAGAAGAAGAATGAGACGGCCTCATGCTCTAATCAACGCTGTTCGTGATTGGAAGGAAGATTGTGATTGAATAGACGGCACCTTCTGCTATCATGTGTCTCGATGGAATCCATTTCACTATGACCGTCGTGCCAATCAAAAGTGACTGTGACCCAAACTCCCAAAAACAAAAAGAAGAAGAGAAAGCAAGAAAGAAAGAAAGAGAGAGAGAGAAAGAAAGAGAAATGGTGCATATGAATTGGAAGATGATGTTGATAATGATCTGTGATAAGATGGAAAGGAAAGGATGGCTAACGTCTGGCCGATGCATTTGTTTTGTTTCCTTGGAAGCTACTAGTAAAATTTGTCCTCATTTTTATGTCCAAAAGGCCATGTCCTGTGACCAGCAGCAATAAAAAGATCGCTCCTTCCAAGTGCTCCTTCTTTTCACAGCAGGATACTGGATTGAGATCCGCGTGATGCGAGCGGGGCGGGGCGCGGCGTGGTCCGTCCCCGGCCCCCACAACCCTCTGGAGCTATGCGTGTCTCTCTCCCCGGATCCATATATCCATCCGATCTCCTTCTCGGTGATCGACCGGACCGGCAGCTTTAACGATCGACAGATATGCCAAACCAAAGGCGTCCACGGTGATCGAACAATACGTACGCGTGGAGCACCGCATGCCTATTTGCCCGTCCTCGCTGCCAGACTCGTGACTTGAATGTGACACGCAATCTGGATGTCTGGTCGGAATGTTTATCAGTACTGTAACATGGCTGCACAGTTTAATTATTTGAGCTCTCCCTGATCGATTTAGACCAAGCTAATGGAGATTTAATTAACTGCACTTTCAACATGTCATGGAACGATGCAATCAAACTTTTATCATAAACCATTTTTGGAATTGGCTGCATAACTATTTCTTTCTTTCTTTCTTTCACTAGATTTGGAGCTCCAAGAATTCTTCTCTCCATTTGGCTCAATTTAAAACCATGTTCTCTATGACAACACACATTTGATACGTGGTTAAAGGGATGAAAAGTTATTTACCTAATTTTTCATTTTATTTTGAGGATGTTTGATATGGAATTAAGTTTTTTGTAGAATAATTTTTTTCCTCTTTTTACATCTAAAATTGTTAACCTAGGAAGGAATGGATTAAGGAGGTTAAAGGCAAAAATTATGTCGAAAGTAAAAATAAGCTGAAGAAACATTGGAACTGACAAAATATTTATACCCTCCATTCACAGATATAACCAAATAAAGTTAACAGGTTACATTCTTAAAGTTTGCTTTAGAAAACTTTTTACCTACATTTTTTTAACCCCATATTAAACACATGTTAAGATGTAGATATATCATATCCTTCCTTCCAACTTTCTTTCATATGATTTGATGCATACTTTTACTTCTTTTTTTTACCTTCTTTCAATGTGTATCTTATTACTCATTTCAATAGATATACCTCTCAGTAAATATCGTACGTGTTCAAACTATATTAATTGTCTTCTTTTTAATTTATTTTTAATTGATTTTGAAGATAGGGTATTTTGAAAGGTAACCTTTCAACAAGGATCAGCGAAAGCAATGGTGAAGTTCAGAGCCTCATTATCTCTTCCTCTGTTGAAGAAATGCGATGAGGCCACCTCGACCAAAATTCTCTCCGCATCCTTTTTTTTTTTTTTTTTTTTTTTCATTTATAAACTTCATACATTGCCAACTAAGGTAATCTGCTGCTAATTATGTGGCTGATATTATTTTGAGACAAAGAGATGTTATGGTTTGCTGTGTAACCAGTCGGGCTCTACTTGTTCGCTGGGTTGATGCTTTTAAATTTTTTTTTTTTAAATTTTTTTTTTGGACACCTGTGGTTGAAGGCCCTTCTCCAGTCCCACATTTACTGTGGAGTTATCCCACCACCTCTATGGCAGTGGTCTTTCCTAAAGAAAGTTTTAATTTCTACACGGAGGGTGTTCGGTTTGAAATATCAAAATTGCGTTCAAACTTTGACAGAAGAAAAATATGGTCCACTCAATCAATTTTCAATTTGCAAGGATCTCGCCCTCAATCCTGAAAAGCTAAGCTACACACGGTGGCTTTCTTGATCCCAACTATTATTCCTAGTCCATAGGCCCCGTTAGTCACGGCAGAGCATGAAATCCAAAGATATCAGGAGATATGAGACAATTATTACATCCGAGATAACGGTAATATGGTATTTTATACTTCATATCAAAGATTCTGCACTCACAAGGAACAGAATCACAATCAACCAATGGTTAGAAAGATGACCGATGACCACAGACCAAGTTGGGCAGGCAATTATGAAGTGAATGATCCAATCCAACTTCCAAATCCCCTGTCGCTTAGTGCTTGGAGAGGTTTCATTATTCAAGGCTATGCAATATTTTATATTTGTCGTCGTTTCAACAAACCCGACTTACCTTTACCTACTCAAGCTCTGGATCATAGATTCTCCAAAAAAGGTGCAGATCCTGCATAAATTTTAAACCATAAAAAAGTTAACGCATAGATCCGATTTCAGATATGGACGGCCGTAATATAGTTAACAAATAAAAAAAATTATTAAGTGTAAAACAAACGTGGACCATAGGTGAGGAATAGCTATGGATAAGACACGTAGCAGCCATTCAAACATGGATGGAGCTGTGAACTCTATGGTGCAAAACTTTGCAGCAAAGGAAGCTCTTCCTTCCAAATAAGTGCTGCTGGTGGGATACGATAACAACGGGTTAAAGCGGCCACTGATTTCCCTCGGTTTGATCTCTCTGTCAGTAATCCTCAAAGGGTCTTTTCAAAGCAACCTAAGGGGTTGGTTGCTGACCTATATATTCTTCTCGTCGATTAGGCTTAGTCATTGGAGCCTGCGGGTCCCCAGTGCACTTTGAAGCACATACTACAATTAAGTTGGTAGATGACTTGCTTGCAGGTTTTTGATGACCATTAGACCAAGTCTCCCACGCGTGCTGCAAAGAGGAGAAAAGAGATCTTAAGTTTGCAAATGCCGAGCTGATCCATTGTTATGTATGATGCACATATTCATGTCAACTCTGAAGTGGTCTTTTAGAATCCAGATGGAGACCCAATCCTTTGGTGATTTGGAAAATCTGGGGAAGTTAAATGCAAGACATTCCAGGGAATTCCTCAACAACAGCAAAGCTTCAACGTCATGCATACGTTGAGTCAGTCACCTACCACTCACCTACATGCACCGTGAATACAAATTTTCACTAAGACTTACATATATCAACATATTAAGCCGAACCTACAGAGAGATGGTGCAAGGAGTGTACCAAAAAGACGTTCACTCACGGATGCATCGATTTTCTTTCTTTCCTTTTTTTTTTTTTTTTTTCTGAAAACACTGAAAAAGCCAATGTTGCCATCAAAAATGTCAAACGTTCATCCGCACCCTCTTCAAACATATCAAAAGTTCAGCCAGAGTATTCGTCTTCATAAATACAGACTACAATAAAGCATTCTTCCTTATGTGAGCAGCGTATGAAGTTCAAAGTGGTTGGTTAATGAACAACATCATCACACTTTTGGAATTCGGACCTACCACCCCAGCTCCACGAGTAAGAACAAAGTCCACCCTTTCACACGGGGCCTGGACCTGGTCTTCTGAAAACTAGCGGACTCAAGTCTTTAGGTAGTGCGGAGGCCTACCAAGGTAGTTGCTATGTTGTTTACAGCCAGTGATGTCTCCAATGATAGAATTGGAAAACAAAGAAACCTGCAAGTCCATCGGTGAAGCCTACAAGATAAAGAAAAAGCGAGAGAAAAAAGGACTAAGACCCGGATCTATCCCCATGGAAATCCTTCAATGCTCAAGTCAATGGAAAGTATTTAGTAGAGGCTCAAAGGATACTCTGATGCCTAGGGTTTCTAAAAATTATAAAAAAAAAAAGATGAAGGGAGATTTTTCTGTATTCAGTTAAATCTATTCCTTTGATGCATCGCTACAAGAAGTCCTTGTTGGTGAAAGGAATATGTAGCAACTAGAATTCTTTTCTACATAGCACTCCTCAGAATTCATCCCATCTAGAACTAAGTGTATGCTAACTTGCTTAACTAAGGTGGACTTAGTTGACATGTGTCCTATTAATGGTTGGTAAAGATTCACATCATCATATGCCTCCCACTCTTGAGGACAAGATAATTAGCTTGAGGGAAAAAGTAGTTTTTCTAGCTCCGAGGTGATGAGCTATGTTGAGTGTTGAAATAATATGCTTCGAGTTTGGAATTTCTAAGCTGAAAGCTTTCAGAGCAAGTTAGGTTGAATTTAAACATCTTATCCAAGCTGATTTATCTAAGAAAATACTTCAAAAAATTAATAGGAGTGCAAAGGACTCATTCTAGATCTCAAATTCCGATGCAACAAGTCCAAGCATTTGGACTCTTTGTCTTTTGATGTAGTTGTTTATTTAATAATGATACTGCATTAAATGCATCATGAAAGATGCCATTCATCAAGCATCAAGGTAGGCATGTTCTCTGCCCGATCTATAAGAATGTAATGCATATAAAGAGAAGCTAATGGTACATTTTGTTCCTAACCATCGATCTTCGTAAACTAAAATGAGCCATCCATGTGCCCTTTTTAAGAATAGACACCAACCTCTTTTTTCTTAATTTTATCGTGCTATCCTTCAATCTTTCTCCCTCATTCAGCTCTTCTAAGTATGCCAATCTTTTTCCTCTTCTGTCTTTTTTATATAATGGCCGTCTATCCTTCCTTCTTTTTCGCTATTAATAAGGCTTCAAGGGTCTAAGAAAGAGCTATAAACACCATTAAATCCATTTTTAGATTTCGTCGAAGGTGTGTATCAGAGCACCGATCAGACAAAAAACAGCCTGTACTCCTATCAATGAATTGTACATTCATGTGAATGTCATGGGTATTGGGCTTAGACTTCTTGTACATCCTTTTTGCTTTAGAGATATATAAGGATTTAAGGATTTCGCCTTCCTACCTCATCGTTAATTCTTAGAAAATGGGATTCTCAAAGAACTATTTGAATGTTTTTAAGAAATTTTTAGACTCTCTATGAGTGAGCTTTAGAGATATACAAGGATTTAAGGATTTCTACCTCCTAACTTATCCCTAGTTCTTAAAAAAGGGGATTCTCAAAGAACTATTTGAATGTTTTTAAGAATTTTTTTGACTTTAAAGTGCCACTCGAAGAGCCATGAGTGGTGCTATCTGAGCCTGAAGAAGGGCTATACCATCTTTACTGAACTTTCCACCTTCATTCATGGATGGAAGAGGGAGTTATTCTTTGCCTCATGAGATGGGCTTGTACCCAATATGTCCATAGAGGTTCAAGTAAAGACATTAGCACTTGTCTAAGAAAAGTTTATTAACTCATCTTCGACTTATTCTAAAAAAGTGTATCTGATATGAATTACCTTCTTCATATCCTCTTTAATTCAATTAGAGGATCTGAAATTAAATCCTTCACTGGCTTCCTCTTATATTGCTTATACTTGTCCCTCTAGTCAAAGTTTTCTATCATGAAAATTTCTTTGACATTTATCTCCCCTTCAATGTTGCAACATAGCACTGCCTAGCTATCACTTGATCTTTCTTGAGCTCTCCCATTTTATGCTTTATGGGCAACTTTAATAAGAGATGTAAGTTCGATATAATAACTCTCATAAAATTAAGGTCGGGCACCCTAGGATAACATTGTAAATCGAGAGAGCCTTAATAAATAAAAAATTTAGCATCACTATTGTATGGCAAGGCTCTTCCCCAGCCATCACTAAGATAGTAATGGTCCCCTCCATTGGCACATGACTCTTCAGAGAATTTCATCAATGGTGTATTGAAGAGTTTTAAGTAGTCTATGTCAAACCCTATTTTCTCGAAGGATGCCGTAGTAGAGGATGTCCCCCAAGCTTCTCTTATCGATTAGGATTATCTTCACCTGATAGTTCGTGATAACCATAATGATGACTAGGATGTCATCATAAGGGACCTGAACTTTGATATCTAGGATTATGTATCACAGCACTTTGTGCTTCAATATTTCCTTCCACTTGTATTTTGACAACCTCCCAATCAGGTGCTTTGAAGATCAACTTTGACGATAGTGTTAGATCTTAAGGATTAGGGGCTAGATTTCTAATTTGGGATGAGTCTAGGTGATTATTGATGGCTGGATCAGTCCCTATCCATCACGCCTCTATCATAACTGCGGAGCTACTTGTTGCCCTCTGCGAACTCAAAACAACTTCAGAGCAATTTTCAGACTATATTTATATTTTGGAAGGAGATTCCTCGACTGTGATCAGTTGGTTGTGAGAGGAATTTGACACTGCCCATCCTGTTCTTCACCAGTTAAGGTACCTTTTATCCTCTTCAAGGAATATTAGTTACAGCCATGTTCTTGGAGAAGGTAACCAAGCTATTGATTTCTTCATTGGATATGCTTTTACTATAGAGACTGCTCATGTGTAGACAAATAACTTTCCTCCTCATCTTAAGCTACTGGTTGATACCGATGCTCGTGGGACTTTATCTATGACACTATAGGTTGTAATCGTTGATGTTTGTTACCAAAAAAGAAAAAAAAAGGTGTCAGCATGCATAAGCTAACCAGTAGTTGGTAGAGGTCTCAAGTTTGTACAAGAGTGGTGGTGAACATTTACTGAATTCTCAAAAAAAAAAAAAAAAAAAAAATGGGTTAGTGCATAAGCTATAAAAATTCTTAAGGTTCATGATAAGCAGCATGAGCATTGGTCATGAGGTTTCTAACATGAATGTGAGACGTAAAGATTGCTTACCAAGATGGTTTCTATCAGGTTTGTTTGAACAGCAAGCCCATGCCATATCCTTTCATCCGAAGTCACTTTGTTTATTTTATTTTTAACCATGATTGGAGAGCTCCAAAGAAGAGTCATTTTCAAACATTTAAGGTACATCGGAAGCAGCCGCTGCTGGGGAGGAGGAAATGCTCATCTAATTCACCTCCAACCCCCTACCGACAGCAGCTAGTCACACCATACCCAGCTTTAAGCTCCTCCAAAAAGCCCACCATTTCTTTCAGTCCTTGTCTTTGAAGTTACGCTGTCTCCCCCCCCCCACCATTAAATGGGGTTGCCTAAACTACATTCGGTGGGCAAGGACCCCTCCCTTGTCTCTCCACTGTTCCGAAGGACGCCGCGCACACATGGATAGAAGAAGCGACGTATGGTGGTTGCCAAGGTTTGAATGAATAATACACCAGCTTTCCATGCCCGGATTCGTGAGTGCATGCATATGATGTCTTCCCTGAAGATGCCAGGGTGCATCGGTCGCTTGCGGACACCAGCATGGGCCGAGCACCCTTCGTTGGTTGGTTGGCGCTAAGAGCCACAGTGCCTAGGACACACACCTTGGCCCATCGAAGAAGGACCCTCGCCTCAAAGAACATCACCCATGTGCCTTGCTCGTACCATTAATCACAATAAGTGGAAGATTGCAAAGGCCTGGCCTACTTTGAGCTGGGCTCTGCCATATTTAAGCCGAGTTGTCTTTACCGATGGAGTGAGTCAAAGCTAGAGAGGAAGTGCTCGGCACCATTCATGAATGAACGGACGGAGGACGCAAAACTTGAAGATAGGTTGTCTAAAAAGGTGACCGTCCTTTTTGCAGCTGGTCCAAATGGCCTTGGCTGATCCCCGCTATAACTGTAATCAAAGTGCCAGTTCATCTACACTGACCGGTTCAGTTCCAAGACTAGGTTGAAAGGTGGCCAGATGGATCTGTCACGAAATCAACAGTAGCGTGGGCCTCTCGCCCATTGTGTCCACATTACCGTCGATTATCCTTTCATTTGCTTCCCATCAAAAATCCCTGAGGATAGTAGCTTCTTTTTCTTTTTCTTTTTCTTTTTTCCCCTCTCGCTGGAAAACCCCATCTCATTCATTGCTCAGAGCATCATCATCCAGACTGACTTCTTCACTCTTGGATCAAAGCCCTTCTTTCGACCGGTAAAGATCAGCAGGTAACATGGAGGACCAAAATAGCTTGGCAGCTAGCGACCAAGCCAAAAGGGGACATCAAATGATGCCAAAAGAATGCAGGATTTCACTCCCTGGATTTATCTTATCCTCTTTGAGCATTAAAAGCTATGGGACAAATAAATCAGCTTCCAACTTTTAGAGCCATGAGGCAGTTGAAGGTTGTCAACATATTTATTGTCGTCTTCCTTCGGCCACATAGGGCCCAAATGGATCAATTGTCAGTCTGAATGCACAGTGGGTGGATTGCACTACTTAAAGGGCGTTTAGCCACTAAGCTTTAAGGGGGGGGGGCTCGCTTCGAATTAGAAGAAAATTGCAGTTTAAGCCCAGCCATGTGGGGCAGCAAGCAACTGGAAAGCAGCCCTAGAATGTGCAATCAATCCCACTTGAACCAACCAAACTTATCACCGCGAGCGGTGGTCTGAATGTGACCCAAACCCCAAGCTGAAGTCAACCGGACCTGATAATCCAACTCAGCAACGCCTTATTTCGACAACATCTTGGTGGTTCCTGGTCTTTTTCAACTTTCTGTCAGTTCTCAATAAAACCACGGCACTTGTTTCCACATTCACCAAGAGTAGAAGCTTTACGCTCAATCCTGCCATGCGAAGCCTCATTTAAAAAATTCCAGCGCTACTGTTCATCCCTTGTTCCTTCTCCTTTGTTATTAAAAAAAAAAATAAAAAATAATAAAAAAAAAATCATCAATCCATGACAGCTTTGCAACATTATCACATCAAGCCCAGGACTATTATTCCCCTCTTTTCTGGAAAAAAAAAAAAAAAAAACACCGGCCAAATAATAAATCTCTCATGGTATGCACAAAGTGCATGAGAAACAATTACAAGGCACTGATTAGAAGCAGGAAAAAGAAAAGCCAAGCCTAGCTCGCACCCCTTGTCTAAATGACCGAGCTTCCTGGTCCGAAACAAGGCAGGGGTGTTACACCAAATATTTGAGAGGGGTAGTGCTAGTATTGTACTAAAAAATAATGACATGTTATATTTTCTGCGATCTCCACAGCCTGGTCCATCAAGTCATTTCATATTATTCCTTGTTGGTTAACATATAAACCATAACCAAACAAAGTCTTTCCATTTTACTGCATAAGTTGTTGCTTGAGATGGTAAATGTGAAAACAGTCAGTCCATGAGACTTCCCACTCTAGCAAACCTGTCTATTACTGATAACAATTGTTATCTTAGCCCATATGCTGCCAACCTACTAGAAGATCACTATATAAAAGTGGTAAATTTTTACACAACTTTTTCATATCCATCCACCCCCTGAACACCTATCCAACCCGCCAAGACCAACCTACTAGATATTACATACTGTTTTGAAAAGAAAATGAAGAAGAAGCAATTTCATTGTCAGCCCAACCATGCTTGTCCTGTGTTCACACCTTTATCAAGAAAAAGTCCAATACATGCAACCTTATCAATATTTTGGTATAATTTTTCCTCATCACACAGCATTCATATGAGACATTCTTGTCCGCAGGCACATGTGATTTTCCACCCAAATGGGACGACAGTGATACATCGTACTCATGACAGATCAAACTAGGAAAACTAGCTTCTAAGAACAATTTAAACCATTCCTTTGTATGCTATCTTCTTTTCATATTCTTTTATTTATTGTGATCAAAAAAAATAAACTGAAATATCAAGACATCATATGTCCAAATGAAAAAAATAACCATAATCCAGAGGATCATGTTGCAATAATCATGGACATTATTTTTCCCTTCTCACTGGATTCTCATCCAGAATCCAAACTAAAAAACAGTATGTCCATTTCAACCTCCAGCGAGACTCTCTCACTCTTGCACTTATTTACAAAACATTCCTCAGTTTTCTCCTACTCATATCCCTATTTATTCAGAAAGGTTAAAACCAACAACCTTCTGTTTGTTCCTCCTAGCATGAGCCTCTCCTCGGTCTTATCCTACTGGTATCTCTATTTATTCAGAAAGGTTAAAACCAACAGCCTTCTTCTGTTTGTTCCTCCTCCTAGCGTAAGAATCTCTTTATGTTAATGCAAATTAGCATAAATTGTGAACTGCAGTAACTCTCATTTAAAATAGACTCATTCTAGCAGAAATGAAAAGAAAAGGGGCAAACAAAAAGAAAGAGGAAGAAGACTTCAAGCGAGTGGCCAACTTATCATCCCTATTCTTAAGGAAGACACCATCCCCCTCTCCTAATCCCTCTTCATGCCATATCATTGTACGAAAATGCTTCGGAGCCCAATCTACCAAGAAAAAGACCATGAGGCAAAGAAGAAAAAGCCTCAAGGCCATGTGCCATGAGTTGGCACTTTACACAAAGACCAGCCCATGAATTGTGCAAATCCTATAGCGTTTTTCCTCGATACCATATTTGGGCCCTATATCATTACTCGCAATTATATCCCCAACACACTAAAATTCTTCTTTGCCTTGATATTTCTAGTTGAAACATCAAATTTCTCAAGCCTCTCTTTAATGCATTAGAGTTTCCATAACTTCTTTCAAAGTAAGACATACCAAATTAGTTTTCCTTGGTTTCACGTGTGTGTGTGTGTGTGTGTGTGTTATCAAGCAAACATAGACATCACAGATACACTTGGGAAATTTGTTGTTCTTATGAATAGTGTCTTAGATATGTCTTGGCCCTCTCAGCTAATAATATGGATGTTCCACTCTTGTTCAAGTTATCTAGACAAATCTAATCTTTTCCAATATTTGAAACATAGTCCAATGAAATTACCAATTAAAACATCTATAGCAGCACTATTAGAAATATTGAATACATAATGCCATGTGAAACTGAACAAAGTAAAATGAAGAGTCTGATATATTATAAAGAAGAGATGCTAAGTTACACATGGTGGGTATAACATGATCAAAATCGTCTACCATCAGTTCAACACATGCATACAGCTACCTCTCACAACAGCCACATTAAACATCAACTGGGATTGTATAACAAAGAACCATCTTGGCGACTAGACCTATAATTGCAATATTGACCTCATTAATTGACTCCGAAACTGTAAATGACTCATTGGAGCATGGAAAGGAAGTGGATTTTTATTATAATTCAGCTAGGGGGTTGAGTTACAGTAAAATTGAAGCATTCTGCACTCTTCCAAATCAACATACCTTTAACTTGATGTGTTATGCAACAAATCAAGTAATAAATACTTCCTTAACAAGGAATGTTTGGGTGTGATTTGGGAATGAAAACAGGAAGGTTTGAACTATCGAAATTAAATGAAACAAAGTAAATTCAACTCCATTGTAGGTAGCAACTTCATTAGCAATAAAAAGAGTATCATATTAGACCAATCTAAAACAGCATTAATTCTAGCCAATATCAGAAAAAAATTGTAAATAAAACGTCAAACCATAAATGGGTATTTTGCATTCCAGGTCCCAAAACCATGAGAAATCAAAATAACATAGCACAATTAGGCATCGCATAGAAGGTGTTAAATTCAAGATACTAAAGCACCCCTCGCTTAATATAAGCGCTCTCTAGCATGTGTCTCTTTCTGATTTCTCTATAAGCAATCACTGATGTACCTAACACGGCTCAAAAACCACTAGGGGAGGCATGATCTTATCTTAGTAAAGTTTGTGTTCTCCAGGCATACTTGATTTATCTAAATGCTGATACTGCTGAGTACCATGTAAAAGACCGACTCTTCCAAGCATCAAAGTATCAAAACTGGCACTATCAACTAAGAGAGACATGGTGGATATTGATAAAAACTGGAAAAAGAAAAGGTTGTTGCCCTTAAATACTGATGCATACATAACACGCTCAAAAGCCACTAGGGAATGATATAATCTTATCTGAGTAAAGTTTCAGTTCTCCAGACACACTTCATCTAAATGTCGATACTATTGAGTACCATGAAACAGGCATCATGAACTACGAGAGACATAATGGATATTGATAAAGACTGGAAAAAGAAAAGGTTGCTTCGGTTAGAATTCCACATTTGGGTAATCCATAATATCCCTGTTATTCGCATCATTTTGTTAAGAGACCATAAGATGTAAAATGTTCATCTATCAACCGTCATCAGCCACACAGTACCTCAATATCTCTTTGCAACAATGTCTAACATTCTCAAATGCATCACTCAAATGCAAAGAGACCATAAGATGTAAGATGTTCATCTATCAGCATTTATCAGTCACATAGGACCTCCATATCTCTTTGCAAAAATGTCTAACATTCTCAAATGCATCACTCAAATGCAGATACACGAAGCATATACACAATGCATAAAATAAAACTATAAAAAAATCTCTTGATTCATTCTGGCAAATAGCGTATATTCATTATAGTAAAATGCAAGATTTTCTACTGCATGTACAGTTCATGAAGTAATGCTTGATCAGCTTGTAATACAAATTCATTAAGTAAATTATAGCAGAGAATTGATTGTCTCTGATGAAAGGACGGGAGCCCCATCAAATTTGTTCAGATCATGAAACAGACATTGATAAGCTAAGGTAGCTGAAAGGAGTCCAGCTTACAGAAACTACAGATAGGTAAAAGAAGAAAGGAACAGCAGATTAGATATGAAGAAGAGTGGAAATTACAATAAGGTAACATTTGTTAGAAGAGCTGAAATGAAAGCATCAAATTGTTTTCTGCTTCAGTTTTCAAAACATTGAAAAACATAGATATGTTTGACAATCCAGGCCATAAATTTGGAAAATAAGCATCCTTGATTAAGTATGTGATAGGGACATGATATACTAGTATAGAAGCACTAGTCAACTTAGAAAAGATCGGCCATAATGTTGATAACAGGGTGCATGTGAAGCAATATTTGTACAAATGCCAAATATGTCGAACTAGAAAAGATTTCTGTTTGTGTGTGGTTGTGGGTGCAGGTGCAGGTGCAAGTGTGCGGGTGTACATGTGTCAGACCTGGATTTGCTGTGAGATAAGCATCTTACAGCCCTCAATTTGTATCAATATTGAAGCGCGACTCCCAAAACAGATAAGAGCTGAATACCTGGTCGATCCCACCAAGTTTGTCAAATCTCCCTGAGCAAGGTAGTGGCATATGGGTAAATGCTCCAAAACCACATAAAGCCTGGCATCCACTCGTGATTCCTATTCCACTGCAAAAAAATAATTACAAGTCACTCATCTTTTTGAGCTTTTTTTTCCATAAATCAAAAAAGACCACTCTGAAATAAGTAAGAATCCAAGTCTACCAAGCAAAGAAAACAGCTATAAGTAATGAACTTATTTGCTTGTTTGGTACACAATGGCTAATTTACCGATGTTCAAAATTGAAATTGGAGCTGGAACATGCAAAGCATAAACTAGCAAACAAAGCAAGTGATCTGAGGCTATGCGACATATGGCAGATTAGTCATACATGGTTTTCATAATAATTTAATCTGAACTAGTTGTCAGATCAAGAAACAGAAACTTTAGAAATGGTAACAACTGAGAGTCCTCTGTGACCAATAAGGCTTGCAGCACTAGGAAAAGCAGAATCTTAGCTAACACAATGCAACAAGGAAGAAAACTTGCAAACTGACATAATAACTAGAGTCAGCTAGGCCTCCGAAAAGTTTATGCCATGCTATTTAAAAAGTTTACCAACAAGAGAGTTTAGGGAATAATGAACAGATTGCATAAGCGCTAGCATGTATGAATTTCTTATGAAAAAAAAAGAAAAAAAGGCCTCCCCTTACTTGGAAGCATAGAGCAATATAATGATGGTCACACTAAAAATGTTTGTAGAGAATGAAAGAATGATGACCAGATAGACATAAAAAGGTGAAAGCAAAGAATGAGGGAAAAGTTGGCAACAAAATTAGCAATAAACTGTACTTACTAATAGTTATGGTATATTGTATTAGTGTGTATGGTCCTGTACCAAACATACCAAACCATACCGGTAGCAAATCAAGACCTGGTACCAATGCGTAACAAATTTCAGTACACTGAACCGATCCTTGTACCAGGCATATTAACACTATACTAATGTGGTACCTATACAAGATCCAGCATCGAAATATCGAACCTTGCTGATAATTGTTTCATTTGTTAGAAGTCCAAGGATGCATGCTCCAAAAGAAAGCAGCATGATGAAGGTAAGGAATGAGATTGATATGCTAATTAAGGTACAAACAGCAAATCCACTCAAAAGTCCTCATGAATTATAATTCAGAATACTTATTAATTCTTAGGATGGAGAAAGAACATAAGATGAGATGAAGGATGAGAGACCCATCTTTCGCTTGAAATTTCTTTTTTCTTGTGGTCAGTCCACTTGCTCAGCATTATATTTTGACAAAAGAAAACAACCCGCTATAGAGGATGAGAAACTTCAAGTAACTACTAAAATTTCAGGAAGCTTATCTCTTGGCCCTCAATGAACACCAGAAAAGACTTCAGAACAAGCGATATACCAGACATGAGCAATCAATCTGTAGCAAACAAAGCGATGGGAGAGACACATCATCAAATAGCCCGCTCCCCGGACCCAACCATGGATGTCATGGGACCATAATACATGAGACCTCCACAACGAAGCAAACAAACCATCCTAAATTCCACAAGAAATGATAGATGCCTGCCTTTGATATAAAACAAAGAAACAGCAGTGGCACCAGACATCCAAATGGCAGCTTGCTGCAAACTAACTTACCACAGCTGCCACCTCAGCCAGCAACAAACCCCACAAAATTTTCATCCCACTATCACCACCAGTCCCCATCATCGCTATCACCACCAGTCCCCATCATCATAGTGTAATAGTCAGTCATCAGACCACTTGGTCATATGGGTGTCAACAAGCAATACCCTCATCATCTGAGAGCATTCGCTTCCTGTATCATCAAGCTGACAAGCTAGGAAACCTACCAGGCAGACCACGGCTTTCCTTAGTCGACTCAACTTAGTCAACTCAATCAAGCAGCCTCTAGTTGCTCAACCTCCACACCCAGCAGCCCCACACTCTAGTCTGAAGCAAAACTGGTAATCCTTTACCTGAACCCCTAGAGCTTTTTCATTTAACCTGATGCGAAAAAAGCATCTTTGAGCCTTAGCTTGCAATACTAAAATGTCAGCAAGCCAGAAAAAACTTCTTTTAATCCTTCACCTATTCATTGACATCATCCACTGTTCATACCATTTTGCTATCTTTTGTCAAAGTAAAGGTTCCTGCTTAAGCCAGAACATTTCTAGCATCAAGTGTTTGGAAATTAAACGGGGTTTGGGTGCCTCCTTTTGTTTAAACTGACAGATGACACAGTAAATATTGAAACTTCAAAAGAAAAATACAAGAAATCCTTCACATCAATAACTAGATGCAAAATCAGGTTATGATAACCTTATGAAAATCGAAATTTCCAACCACTTCTGAACTTAGAGTGACACAATCATCCCAATAAAATTTTGCAAACAAAATATAACACCTAGCAAATCTCTAGCAGCAGTCCTGACAAGGATTGCTGAAGAACTCCAACCCAATCACCAGCAACGCCAGGAATTAGAATACAAGAATAAAACTCAATTGGCTGTTCTTCGAGAAGCTTGAGGATCATGGAGCAGCAAAGACATCCACTCGGCAGTAGGAGCTTCCACTTAATCAAAAACATCATCATCATCATCTGGAAGAGGCTGTGCTGCTGCAGCTGCTATCTCGGCTTCATGCCTAAAAAGGAGAAGATTTGGCCTCACAATTAGGACACTAAAGCAGGATGATACAGAAACATACAAAAGAGAGGTTGTAAACTGAAAAAATAATTGTAAAATGAAAAAACAAAGGCATACACAAGCACAGGCAAACATAAACAGCAAAAGTAAATAGAACGACAAGTGTTTCCTAGCACC
This sequence comes from Metroxylon sagu, assembly GCA_017589505.3. Taxonomy (NCBI): domain Eukaryota; kingdom Viridiplantae; phylum Streptophyta; class Magnoliopsida; order Arecales; family Arecaceae; genus Metroxylon; species Metroxylon sagu. Next base: position 74,960 of record JACVBY030000123.1, read on the forward strand.
CCCATGTTCCACTATTTATTTATATGATGGTTTTTAAGCGACACATTAGATCATGAATCAAGACACGCATGCAGTAGAGCATTTATGTATGTATATTATAAATGTATACTATATATGCACGTGTATGTTATATCTTTGCATGTGTGCTTGCATTTATGTATGGATTTCTCGATGTATTTATATTTATTATATGTGTGTTTGCATGTTGGCATGCATGTGTCCATATAATCACAAAATTGGCTAATCGTTCCCTGGTACAGACTTTACAGCAATGCATGGACATAAGTGACATTTTGCAGACTTTGCAGCAATGCTTGGACATAAGCGGCATTTTGCAGAGGCGCAAGAATGGCACAAGAAGGCATAGAGGTTGCCCATATCATTAACACAAGCAAACAATTATTGATGTCAGAGGAAACAAGATGTGGGTATTTTACATATCAGCAAAGGGATTTTAATTTCCATATCAGCAGAGGGATTTTAATTTCCTTGAAAACTCATAATTCACTTCTCAAAATTCAAAAAAGGTTGCTACTTGCATGCATCACCCCTTCCCCTATTTTCCATACTTTTAATGACACAAGAAAACTATACAGTACAAGGGCGACTCATATATCTCAGTTATGTTGTGAGGTTTTTATTTCGCTTACCGTTGTTGTGCACCAAGGTCAATATGAACTTCAGGAGGAGCCAGGGCTGGTGACTCAACAAAATGAAGATTTGGATCCCTGCAAAATGCAACTTATCAGATGTCAACCCAATTCCAAGGGTTTTACTCAAATGAAGTTCATTACAAAAAGAACCAATGTACCCTGCAAGCTTTCTGGCCAGATACAGAAAAGGCTTCTCAAAATTGTAGTTGCTCTTAGCAGAAATCTCATAGTACTGGAGATTCTTCTTCCTGTGGAATGTAACCATCTTTGCTTTCACCTGCCTGTTCTTTACATCAACCTTGTTGCCACAGAGAACAATAGGAATATTCTCACAAACCCTGAATGCAACCAGATATCACAATTAAGTATGACCCAAAAAGAACGATTAAGCATATTCTTCTCACAAGCCCTGAATGCAACCAGATATTGCAATTGAGTATGACCCAAAAAAATTAAAATCAAGCACAAGTTCGTATTACAAAATACAAAACAGGGAAATAGGGTTCCAAATTTTTTAACTACTAACCGGCAAAGGTCCCTATGCCATGTGGGGACATTTTTGTATGTAAGCCTTGCAGTGACATCGAACATGATAATCGCACACTGGCCATGGATGCTGTCAACGAAAGAATGCCCAGTTACAGCCATGGCAGAACACATACGAGTCAATATAATCCAGTGAAGATGTAGCAGACAACAGCAGTCATGTTTTTGCTCCATTAAATATCAAATGGAGGAAGAAAATGAGAAGGCCAAAGTCTCAAACATACAAGTACTAGGTAGAGTGTTGTCAGAAAAGGCTTATTAATATATGATGCCTAGAAACTAAAAAAAGCAAATATCAAGAAACAAGATGCCAGTACTTTGGATGACATGGGTAAAGAGATACTCGTATTCCAAGGACACATTATCCAGAATAGAAAAACAACAACATTTCTAAAGTAGAGTGGAGTAATTATCATGCTTGTCACACAAAATCTCGCAATACATATTGAACAGGCAAATCAAACAAAGGGAAAATTGGCAAGTCGCTTGAAAGACTGATCAGTAATTAAAATCACAGAGTTTCCCAGGGTACTGATCACAAAGCCTATAATTTTTACATTGTCATTAGCTAATTCAAAGCCTCTGTTCCATTTATACCACAAGAAAGCCCTTGCTCCATGAGCAATAATAACATATAGAAAGGTAGATAAATAGGTAGGTACATACACACATATATGACAGATGGCAGGTTACTTATTCCAAAGATGCCCATGTAGAATGTATGTCTAGTTCAGTAGTGGTATCTGAAAGCAGAAAATGTTTCAGATGCAAAATCCTGATAGAGTTACTTCAATAGTAAAATCACAAGAGCATGCATGTAAAATCAATTTTACCTTCAAATATACTAACAGAGCAGTAGGATCATATGACACTTGTGGATACATGAGAAGAAAAACCCAGAAAGCAAAACATTCACTGTAGCATCCATGGGCAAAGTATTAGGGCAGACAGGACGCCGATGAATAGAGCAAGCACATATAACAGATCCAGAAGCTTAATAAAAGGAGCTTACATGGTTGGATCCACATAATGAATATTCATGAATGATTATTATTGTTAAAGGTTGCAGGATGAAGTGAGCTCCTGAAACAGTATTAAAGAAGTTACTATCCTAAATGCAGCCTTGTAAATTATAAACTAAATTCATGGTTGTTAAACTTCATTGCTCAAGCCAGATGGTGGACTCCATATATTTTGCCCAGGCAACCACCTAGGAAGGAAAGGCCCCAAGCCTTAATTAAGCAGGCTTTTATGATAATACGCGAATGAACATGTGTGTATATGTCATGCATACGCTCTTTTTTCACTATATAAGGCATCAGTAAACCTATTTTTCACACTCAACTTGAAAGATCAAAATCCACAATAAGTAAAGCAGCTACAACATTGCCACTGCAGCAGCTAGCACCCAGAAAGGATGAAGGAAAGCAGCAGTAGTTAGCACCAAACAGGGCAGCGGGGCATAACAATCACTCATCAAGAAGGGAAGGAAAAAAGATTGCACAAGTATAAAGCAAAATTTAACCGGCAGCAAATTTCAGAAAAACCCCGATACTATATCCAACAAATAAAGATATGAAATGATACGAATGCCGTCCAAAAATGCAATATAGACCAGACTGCAGCAAGTGCAGATAGTAAAACAGACTATGGGAAAAGAACCCAACCAACGCGCACAAAAACTATCAAATAGCGGAGGGTGGATATTCCGCCACAATATTTATTGACATTTGACACACACAAAAACTATCAAATTAATAAAAACTCATGTTCACAACAACAAATAGAAGACAGATAAAACTAACAGGATAGAGAAAAACTAGAGGAAAGCACAAAAATATATAAAAGAGCAGGTCAACATCAGAAGCGATGACTCACTAATATCCATCCCTAAGCCCACCAAACTTCTCCTGTCCCGCAGTATCCCAACAATAGAACCGGATCTTGCCACAGTTGGTGTGGAAATCCAAGGGATGGACTTCGACACCAATAGTAGCTGCCAAAGAAGCCAAGAACTCAATTATTTTTTTTTTAATAAAGGAAAGAAGTTAAAAAAACAAAAAAAAAAAAAAAGACAATAGATATACTTCTTGGTGTACCAGACACCTACGTTCATATTTCTTCTCAAATTCCCCGGTGAGATGCCTCTTGACGAAGGTAGTCTTCCCTGCAGCAGATTAGCAGATCACAGAACTTCTTTAAAAAGTTAGCCCTTTCTTGTCCGATCAATCAACCAAACATAATCAAGATCAAGAAAGTATCAAAAGAAAGAACTTTAATCGCTAAAAACCCTAGATCAATTGAGGAAGAAGAAAGAAGATTAAAAAAAAAAAACGAAAGAAAGAAAGAAAGAAAAGAAGGAAAGGAGGAGCCACCTGTCCCACCGTCCCCTACGATCACGAGCTTGAAGCTAGGGTAATCCACCGTCTGTTGGTTCGGAAGCGCCTGCAACACACACGAAGGAAATAAAAACGCATGAAGGAGAAGAGGAACAAGAGGGCAGAGATCGGCAGCAAAAACCCTAAGAATCCATGCGATCAGAGATCGCACGCACGCGACCTGAGAATTAAATCCCTAAAACTTACCGTCAAGGAGAGAGAGAGAGAGAGAGAGAGAGAGAGAGAGAGAGAGAGAGAGAAATCCCTAAAACCCACAAAAATAACGAACGACGGAAGAAAG